>CAJPIZ010002618.1:0-13238 GCA_905368565.1 Medioppia subpectinata
TGCTTAAAATTCATATAAATATGAAAATTACTATAAGTTTTTGCCGTCAAATTATAATTTTAAATTTCAATTATTTTTGTTTACAATAATTTTGTTTTTCAAAAAAATTACCATAATATTCAATTAGAAATTTATATAAAATGCCAAAGTATTTACTTCAAGGATTTTATTTAAAGTTTATATTATATATTTTTATAAACAAATTATATATTGTTAATTAGCTTTAATTGAATAAATTAAATAATATAATCTTATTTTTAATTTAGGAAGATTTTGTAATCATTATATTTATAACAAAAATCGTTTGTTTTGATTATTTTTGTTAGTGTTTGTGTGGAAGCACTTAATGTTAATGTTTTTAATGTATTGTTTTATTTGAACAATACTTCACTATTAATAAAATGTTAGAAACAATGAAAACCAATTTATTCCGAGAGTCAGTGTTTTAATTCATTAATAAATATAGTGTTAGTTCTGTTTGTATCACAAAAAATGCTGTCTTTTGCAAAAAGTCAATATATTTTTATCTTTTCTAATATTCTTTTCCTTATAATTAATATTTATATCTTTTTAATGTTTTTCTTTATACTTGTTATACAAAAAGTTAATCTTTTGTTTGTTTAGTATTAGAAGAGTTTTTCTGGTTTTCATTTCATATAAATATTAATACAATTCTTTAATTGAATTCTTTGGGCAAACAATTCAATGTCTGCTATTTATTATCAATTAAGACATTATTTTAATTTATTTAACTTTCTTTGCGTTTGTTTTTGGAAAACTTGTAAAAATTTAAGACCAATTTCTATAATGTGCTGTCATTTGGTTTTAAGTAAAATATGATCATTTGTTACCCAATTTATAAGACAAAGTGTTTGTATTGTACTTAAAGTCGACTCGTGTTTCGTTATGAAACAAACGGAGAGAATATAGTATTGATTGCTGTCTTGACCTCAAAAGTTAGTCGCAAAATATATTTGCCATAAAAATAGCACCAAATCTAATGTCAAATTTGAATCCCAATCCAAATGCTCTTTTCATTTGGTCTTTTTGTTATGTGTTTTTGTCGTTAACACCAGTCGTGTAAAGCAATTGACGAATAGATAGAGTCAACAAAATAAGAAAATAATGTCTAATAATGTCTACAATTGATCCATCAATACGTGATATGTATGTGATTTGTATTATATATGAGTTTTGGTGCCAATAAATAGATTATTTCAATGCATTTGCCATCAGTTGACCAACACTTTGATTTATATATCAGGCAAATAAAGCATTCATTCATTCATTAACTAAATTGTAAACATTTGCAGAAGTTTTAAATACAATATTTATTTTTACTTCAATTTAGACAAATTCTGAGTAATTAATATTAATCATGTCTTAAACGGATAACTAATTTCACGAAAAAGTTTTAATTAAGTTTAATAATGATTTCCGTTGGAAAATACAGTAATTGTCGTCTAATTCCTAAAGATTTAGACAACAAAATAAAGAGAGAAAACATTAACCAAATCTATTAGCATTAAAATCTAAAAATATAAATCTTATATTAAATAATAGATAATGAAATAATTGTTTCAAAAAATCAAATGATTTCAAGTCAAGCTACTTGACCATAAACTATTTTTAAAAAATATAGCATAATATCTTATAATTTTTTAATTAATTATCTAACTCTTATATTCTCTAATTATTAGCGGCTATTAGAGAGTCAATGCGTGAAATAACATTTGACTCAATCAAATATAACACATTGTGTGACACTTTTTAGAGATTTTTAATTTTAAAAGTAAAAGTATTTACGGGCTATAAATAAGTAATTAATGTCTACAGTAGTGATTAAGTATTGCAGTGTAATACTTACACCCATAATATTAATTTTGATAATTTATTATTATAAATATTTGTATATTATTTATTTAAACGATTCAAATAACCATTTAAATAAATATCATAAGAATTTCCTGTAAAAGTTTTAAAATATTTTTTATTAAAAATTCAAATAATTTTTTGTTTATATATTTTACTAAACTTTTTACGAGTTTTGTACTCTAATGATGACATTTCTCTTATGATTTAGTGTTTATATCTTAACGATATCTATAAGTTATGCCCAAAAGGAAGCAATTTGTTTCAAGAATAAGCAAATTATTTAAAAATCAAAATGTTTTTTCTATTTGTAGACATTATTTTAATACAGTAAATGCCTAATATTTTAATACAAGTATAATATGAATAAAACTAAATATGTAAACTTTTTTTCACTTATAAAATATCGATAAAATTTTTTGTTTTACAATATTTTGTTAATGCTTTATATTTATAAATGCAGGGAATTATTGTTTTATTTGCGATATATCTGTAAATCCAATGAATTCCAGTGTTTTTGTTTGTGTTTACAATCAATCATATGAGGAGATGAAGGGATGGTTTAAATTTTAAATGCCATAACATTTCCATTATTATAATCTTTGAGTGCAATTCAACTGATCGTAGAATCAGTTTCTAAAAGCTTTCAATTATTTGATGCCTTCTTTCAAAAGCACATAAATTCCAATACTTTTCTGCTTTTCTTTTCTCTCGCTTTCACTCAAAGAAGACTTGATTTCAAAATATTTGGAGAAAAGAAAAAAGAGATTTACGAACGAAGAGAAGACCAGAATTCTTGAGGTGAATATCAATAAATATTTTGAATCTTTAAATCATTTTTACTTTTTCCAAACAATTTTCACGTCGAATGTGAGAGTAATCGCTATGAAATAGATTGAATAAATAAATAGACTTTTAAAATATATGTAACTTTTGGGGAAAATGGTTACAAAAAGGATTATTCGCTTCAAAGGGCTTTCACTGATTCTCAAAAGTCGTTTTTTAGTCAATAATGTAAACCAATAATAATCTCAAGAGTTATTTAACATTGTTTTTACCATTAAATTTATTTAATGAATAAAATATTACTATAAATGTTAAATAATATGAAATAATAGAGGTAAGTTTAAATTAAAATTAAGTGCAATTTTAAGTAATTAAAAAAATATTAATATATTTAATATAAAATTAAATTAGTTTCAAATCCATTGGGAAACTATTGTATATTATGGGACATCTATTATTCTATTAGAATGGGTTTTTTGAATCATTTATACAATGAAAACAAAACTAAAAAAGTAAAAACATTTTTTCTTGTGTTTAGACATCCATTTGATGGCATCGAATAAATTGTATTCAATTCTCAACTGAATATCTGTTGAAATATGATTATGTCGTGGACTTAAATTTTACGATATAATAAATGTTTGCATATTTGTGTTTAAGAATAATAAAATTTTAGTATATTTATGGAGAGAGAGAGAGAGAGAGAGAGAGAGAGACTCATGTATTACTGAAAGACAATTTATGCAAAAGTATTTTTTAAATCTATGAATGCATTTAGAATTGACAGCAAAACCTTGTTTCTGAAAGACTTATGAAATACTCACTGAATAGTGAATTATTGTTATATTCGGTATTTATAGACATTATATTTAGTATTTGTGTTTTAAAACATTGGATCAATTGTCTAACAATTTTGTGTCGTAAAATAATGTGTAAAATGCTTTCAAATATAATCCTAAACTCAAGCGAACGACAATTTTTGAAACAAGACATTTGAAAAATAAAATGAAAATCAAATTCATTTTTTATAACAAAATGGTTTCGCAACTTATATTTCATTCATTTCTATATGAATTCATTTTATTTATTAATCTAATTATGAATATTTAACACAAAAGCCATTCTTCAAAAGCAGTATGACTTTATTTAATACAAATTTAATTTAAATTCAGAGCAATTGTGATTCTCGGAGGAGAAGATAGTATTTACTTCATATATCAATGCAAACCTTACATTGCATTTAAAGCATAAGTTGCCAAACAATACAAGAAATGTTTTCAAAGAATTTAAAACTATTTAATACATTTATCTTTTATTATACAGTCTATGAAAATATAATTAATTTAGTAAACTTTTAATTTCACTTTTAAATCATTAATAATCCAAAAGTACTCAAAGAGAAAATATATTGTTTTAAAAGATTAATTATTTGTACGAAAAAATGACGGTCGAGTGTCACAAATGATGTCTTTAGTAATATTTTTATGACAAATACATGTGACATAATATGATATAAATACACGAATATATAAATACATAAATATATAAATACATGTGACATAATTGCATGCAATCATATGTTAAGAAGAATTCTACTCAAAATTTAAATATTTTTAAATCAATAATTATTATTATACAAAAATATTGTTAATAATTGGGCAGTTACGCTATACTGTGTTTAAAACCCAATGACCAAGCTATAATCTGATTTAAAATGAGTTTAAATTAAATGAATTTTGAGTAACTTTGTTTAACTTACAATGTCAATTAACAATGTTAATTAAATTAAATAATAATATACAATCATATAATTTATGTAAATTTGGGTTAAACCGAGTTTTGGTGCATTTGGGACACAAATACTGCTGACATAAACCTTAAAGCTCTACCGCTTACAAGTGGTTAACCATATGATTACATTCCGCTATAAGCAGTAAATACTTTCAGTTCATCGATCATAATATAATAATTTAACATAAAATAATTGAACTGACCGTAAATAATTAAAATATCTTTTAAGATTAACAGTTTCTTTTGGCTTTTTATTTAATGATTTTTGTTTTAAAACAATAGTATTTTGTATTAAATTAAATGCGTTTAGTTTACAAACGTATGGGTATTGTAGTTATCCATTACAATGTCAATACAATGGCTCTGTTTTTCTGTATTGATTAACCATTTTTACTGTTTATTTCGCTAATGTCTTGAAAACAGAACCGATATTAATGCTTGAATTGAATCAAAAGTCGATTAAAATTTCATTTTCGTCAAAATCTGATGTCAAGTATTTAACGAAATGATGGATTGGCTGACAATCATTCAACTAATTATTGTATTTAATGTCAAACTCCATATACAATCCAAATATATCAATAAAATGTAATAAATTATGATAAAAATAAATCCCTAAATAAAAATCATTCATTATTTGAAACACAATTTTTCAATGCATTACATATGGACACTATGTTTGGACTAATAAATGTGATATTTATGAAGTAATATAAGTAGAATAACGTGTATTTATATCTATCTTAATAATAATCTATATTATTCTTAATGTTGACAAATCTTTAACTAACTGCTGGTCTTTCGGCAAAAGTTATTTATATCTGTTTAACACGAGTCAAAGCAAAACACCTTTTGAAGCATATTTGTGTCGTACAACTCAATAGTGGTCTCCCTTTCCATCCACTCAGACATACCTTCACTCCAAATGAGTTATCATTTTCCTCAAAGTTTTTTCGTAATATAGTTTGCATTCATTAAATCAAAGTCAGTCTTAAGTTAAGACTTAACTTATAATGAATTAGTTTTGCTGTCATTTGTTTAAGGCATCAACTTTTCAATTGCATTTAAATTATTTATTATATGTTTGTTTTAAATAAATTAAAATAATATTGTACTTATTAATTGTGATTTTTTAATAGATTTAATAAAATAAATAACAAAATCAATTAATATAATACTAGTTTTAATTCAAAATATAAACTATGTATAATAATATTGTCTAATAAATTGTAATACAAATATTGCACAAAACATAATACAAGTAAAGATAAATTTATAAAAATAAATAACAGTTAAAAAACATAATTAAAATTTATCACACATTTAATTTTCTATAATTTAATTATAATAGATTAATATGAGATGTTATATAAATATTATACATATTTTATACAATATTATACTAAAATTCTTGCATAGTTTACGATTGCATTCAATGTCTAGTAGTAAAAGCTAATAAATAATTAAACGCTTATAAAAAATTAAATACAAATAAAATTATAAAATCATAAATAATTAACAAAAGTTTATATTAATAATGAACTAAACATTTGTATGGATTCTGATGTCATAATCAGTGGTGAAAATCAGATGCAATTCTTGTCACAGATTCTGTCACAGAATGCATACAACGAGTGGTTGTCTGCCATCTGTTGTCACACTTTTTGCGCACATTTTGGACGCATTTTTTGACAACAAATTCACGATTTGTTTATTGTTTTTGATTTCATTTTACACTTTATTATCGCTTTTCAGACAAATTATGTCCAAAAGTGTGTCCAACAAGTGGTCAGACGTTTGGATCAAACCATCGTTTGACACATCAATGGCTCCGAAGGCTAAGAAACGACAGTTTAGTGAAGACACGGCCGAAGACACGACCACTACTACACCCGACAGTCAGTCAGCGGATCCGTTGGACTCATTGGTGGCCAACGATAGCAAAGAGTTGGCCATCAGTTCCGCGAAATGCAAACAATTGAGTCAATGGTTTAGCAATCATTTCAGACACGATTCAAACGGATCCAAGTTTTTGCTGCTCAACGGACCGACCGGAACAGGTATTACACAGTCTTCTGTCATTCAATGGCATTCTTCCACATGTCTGCTGTCATTACAGGCAAAACCACATCATTGCAAGTATTGGCCAAAGAGTTTTCGGTGGAAGTGATTGAATACAAGACTTACAGCCAATGGTTTGACACCGTTTTGGACGAAGAGATGAACGAAAGACGAGAAAATGTGTTAAAACTTGAGAATCAGATCCAAGACTTCAAACACTTTATCGACGTTTCGGTTCGATATGCCGGAAGTCGACTGTCTTTTGATGACCAAACGGGAGCGCCAGTGACTTCGGCTCCAAACGGATCTCGAAATCGTCTTATTCTGATCGAAGAGTTTCCAAATGCTTTTTATTTAAAACCGGAAGCGCTTCACAAAGAACTTAGATTTTATAGCAAACATTTTGGCCATCGATTGATTCCAATAGTGTTCATCATTTCGGAGACAACTAATGGACACTCAGATGAATATAAATTACTGCCGAAAGCCCTGCAAATGGAGCTCCAAATGAGTGTCATATCTTTTAAACCAATTACTGATAATTCTTTACATAAAGTTATTAAGAAATTCACAGATAATAAGTTGTCGAGGAATGAGATGCAGAAACTGGTCGACAGTTCGTCCGGTGATGTGAGGAATGCCGTAAATAATATACAATTAGTTTACAGACATTTAAATACCGGTAATAATAAATGTGATAAAAAGAGTAGAAAAATACCAAAAGTAGATACAATGGACTCCATGTGTGACCATATATTAAGGGATCCGTCGCTGACCATCACTCACGCCGTCGGAAAAGTTCTTTACGCCAAACGTCAGTCAGATATTCAGTCAAACCAGTCCTCAAATGTGAGTACTAGTGATGTTAGAGTGGATTCTGACTACGAATTGCCGCCACATTTGAGTGCTTTTCGACGGATACCACTCATGGATAGTCCCCAAAGTATTGCCGATAAGATTGTTGTGTCGAGCGATACGTTCAACGGATGGCTGCATCAGAATTACGTCGACTTTTGCGATAGTCTCGAAAGCGCCCAAAACTGTATTCAATGGTTGTCTCAATCGGACGCCTTCTTCACCGGTGAACACCATTTCAATGAAAAGAGTGTCTTTGAGTCATACCAGTCGTCGCTCGCCATCGGAGGCCTTATGTTTCACTTACCGGCGAGTAATCGACAGATGAGTGACGCGGAAGTGATGTCTGACGGGCGGGAAAGGAGACCACCGAAGCGGACGTTCAAACCTTTCGATAAACCGCAAACTCAAGCCGTCAATCGTTGGGCGGATTCAATGAAACGTCAAATCAGTGAAACGGTGTGTAAATGCGATCCGTTTTCACGCGTTAACAGTATTGTCTTGGATTTGATGCCATTCTTGTCACAAATGCCACAACATTTGCGTCTAAAAGACGAGTATTTCAAATACCTTTTGTCAAAAATTGTGAGCTTTGATGGCAATTGTGATGACAAGCAATTCAATGAACGCGAACTGTGTTTGGCTTTCTCTCACTCTTCAGTCAATCGCGAGTCGGAATCAACGAATCATACGATTATTAAAACACAAATCACTGACAAAAATGAAAACAATTGTAATTTTGACGCCAATGACGAAGAAGACTATACTATAGAAGACTCTGATTGCGATTGAATATCGGATTTAAAAGCAATTTTATTGACTTATTATACGGCTTTTATTTTTATTTACAGGACTTTTATTAAAATTTATAATAATATGAATAAAAAAGAAATAAATTTAATAAAATTCTCCATAAAAGCAATGTTTTGTAAAAAACGTTATTAAATCTGTGTTTTTTGCCATAAAATATAATATGTTTTGGAAATCAATAATAATTTGCGAATATCTGTCAAAACCAGGACTGAAATGTGTTGTAGAGGTTGTGGCAGACATTCATTGAATAGTGTCTCGCATTAAATATTTGAAGCAAACATTTATATAATGTACAAAAATATAGTGTATTTATTAAATCGCTTTCAAAATAAATGTCAGTAAAAAGTGAATTCAATGCAATAAAATGTTTATTAGATATTGAGTTAAGTTTTAAAATAAATGTCAATTTTGAGATAATAAGACACTCTTTGTGGAAAATTGAAGCTTTTATGAGATTTTGTGAAAAAATCAATTATTGAATGACTTAACAAAATGAATATTTTGTATATAAAATTTTAATGCATACGAAACCCAATTAGGATTAATTGTTAAGCATTTAAATCCATATTTGATTTATTTGTGCACAGATTTTGCATCCATTTGTTGTTTTTCAACAAATTTAATGATAAAAGTCTACTTAAAGTAAAAGATAGCTTTTATTCTTGTTGTAAAATGCTTTGAGTTTTGAAAAAATAGTTCATTGAAGTGTAAAATGCAATTTGAATACAAACTCATCTCTCACTCGAGAATCCAATTCATTCAACCGAATGCCAGCTATTAATGCATTTCTTAATTTCTCTCAACAAAAATCAATAGAAATGAATGCAAACTAAAAACCAATTTAATTATAATGTCTATAAAGGTATAACTCCCATACCATCGCCTCCCATACCATTTCCACCCATACCATTTCCACCCATACCATTGCCACCCATACCATTTCTCCCATACCATAACTCCCATACCATATCCACCCAAACCATATCCACCCAAACCAATGCCCAAACCTAATGGTCAAACTCTATGGTAAACAATACCAAGAATAGGGTCACTGATTGTCCACACATTGCCTCTATTTTTGTCACCACTTTTCACATCTCCAGACATCTGTGAAAACCACTTTCACATGAATTTCAAGTCTTAACCTTAATTTCAAACACTATGTTCAACACAAACACTACCGACAGATACCATAAATATATTGTGCACACAATACACACCACACCATACATACAGACACCGCATATGTGCCCAACATTGGGGTCAATCTGACCCCAACTTTATAACCCATTTTTGACTATTTAAGTCACATACAAACCCAACACTTTATGCATTATTATAGCCATTGTATACACAGTATATCCTTCGCACACGTCCTGTGTGTCAAACATTCAATTGTTTTATGCCTTATATTTTCAATTGTTTTTTCCAATCATTCATTGCTTAATGAATTTTATGTATTATTATATATTTTGTGATCACATTAATAAAATAAAGTCATTTCCAAAGACAACCACTCGACTGCGCCTTTCATTCACTAATTTAGTGACCAAACATTCAAAACCTCTTACAAGTCGGCAGCGATTACTATCTGCCAAACCCACAGCCATATCCACTACATCCGCCACCACTGCAAACCTCATCTCAATAGTGCTCACAATTATAATAATACTTATTCTGTGCGCCGAAGCCGTGTACACCATATTCATCCTCATAAGCATCAGAGCGTTAGCCAAAGCGCTCACACCTATAGTCGCCGCCAAAGTAGCCGAAGAAGCAGCCAATCGTGTTGTGTTAACCCTTCTGTCCAACGCCGGACTCCTGCCGCCCAACATAACCGCTCTATCACTACTTTAAGTGCAAAACATTTGTAAAACTTTTGTGCAAACATTTGTGCAAACATTAACTCCGTGTTCAACACATCCAACTTATCCCGAGGACCACTCGGACACCACATCAGCACTCGAGGACCACTCGGACAGCACAACCCATCCCAACCTCATCCGCACCACTCCAGCCATGGGACGCCGCACTCGTCGCAACCGCTCCACAACTCCGGACCCCACGTCGGCACCGGAACCCTCATCTGCATCGATGGCCACCCAAACGGACGACACCTCCGACACCGAGACGACCTGTTCTTCATCGCCGCGGACATCAGATTGTAAGCCTCAGCCATACCTAGAGTTTCACATAACTGTAAAATCCTATCCCAATATACGGTTCTCTATAAACCAAACTCATTGTAAGCCAAACACTACTAATAGTGATGGTAAACCTACGGGACTTAAAGGCCAACCTATGGCTAAACGCAAACCTCCGACTCCTTGTCGTATCTGCGAAAACCTCGGCTTCAAAGACCGCTACCACTGGTCTAATGATTGCCACAATAAGAGTAAACCCAAACCCAATGGCACCACAAGTGTTAAGTCTGTTAACACAATGCAAACCCATTCCTCCCAATCAATGCCTGACAATGACATCTCAGCCATTGATTTAAACTAATACCGAGATCTAAATTTCATCCATTGATTACTTTATTCACTATAGTTAATAACACTATAACTCATGCCGTCTTCGACACCGGAGCAAACATTTCGATAATAAGTTATTAATTATTCTTAAAATTAAAGTTAATAAATAATTCAAACATTAAGTTAAAAGTACTTACAATCAGTAATCAATGTGAATGTTTAGGTCTCGCCTCAGTCTCTCTCAAAATTGGCAACATTTCTCAAAAATGTGATTTATTTGTCTTGAATAAATCAAACCATAACTTTCTAATAGGATTAGACATAATCTGTAAACTTAATCTCAAAATGAATGAGAATTTTCAAGTTTTTCAACCATTCATTAAAAATAATGCCCACAAATGTGAGGAAATACTCACAAATTACTCAAACAATAACACATTAACTCAATATAGTTTTTGTGAAACAAATGAATTACATTCCCAACTAAATCCACATGTGCTAGCCTCACAAACCCAACTCATTATAAGTAATGAGCTAAATATTAGCCAACAAAATGATTTAAATGCCATTTTAAATCATTTTAACCACATTTTCTCAAGAGATAAGTACGATATCGGGTGTATAACTTCCGAGTACTGTACTATAGATCTCATTAACAAAATACCCATCAATCTAAAGGCCTATCGGTGCTCACCGGTAGACCACCACAGCATTGATCTTAACTAAGCTAAAGACCAAAACAATTACCACTGATTATAATGTTAGCACCAGCTAATGGTATTTCAATTAATGCTTTCTTAAATACCTGATCAACATTTAAGTGAGTATTTAGAAACCATTTCATAACTTTGAAACTCTTAATAATCAGTAAATTAAACCCTAGTTAAAAAAACAAATTTAATGTAATTGCTTATGTCTCGCTTCAGTTCCTCTCAACATAAACTCAAAAATGCAGTTTATATGCCATTCATAACTCTAAAACTACGGTTTACTCATAGGATTAGCTTTAATCCCATAAATACTAATTCAAACTCAAATTGAATAAAACATTTCCCATTTATCAACTCCTCGTTGAAAATAATGCCAATGAAAGTGATAAAAATCTCACAAATAATNCCATAAATACTAATTCAAACTCAAATTGAATAAAACATTTCCCATTTATCAACTCCTCGTTGAAAATAATGCCAATGAAAGTGATAAAAATCTCACAAATAATCTACAAGTAGATACCCATTAACCTCATAGCCTACCGGTGCTCACCGGCGGATCAAACAATTGATCCATAACAAAAACACACCAATGATAGTGCCTACCGGTGCTCACCGGGCTATCATAACAAAAAAACCCCATACACCTATTAATAGCAAGTTAATAGCAATTAATGATTAGCCTAAACAAAATTTCATTTAAAAAAAACTTTGTCTTAAAGTTTATACCCAATGCCTGCAAACAATTGGCGCCTCTCTATCTGCTCCTCAAAAAGGACACACCATTCAAATGGAGTGATGAATGCGATAATGCCTTCACTTCAGTTAAGACATACCTCATATCTAAGCCCGTGCTCTGCATATATAATCCCTCCAAAGAGTGCCTACTCTATACCGATGCCTCCCGAATTGGTACCAGGGCTGTCCTGAAACAGGTACAGTCCGACAGCAAAGCACATCCCATAGCCTATTATAATTAATAATAAATAAATTATTTTGTGAGTGAACTCGAATGCCTGGCCATAATCCAAGCCATTGATTATTGGCACCACTATCTCTACGGCAGAAAGTTTGTCGTGTTTTCCGACCACAATAGCCTAAAGTGGTTGAAAACTATCAAAAAACCTAACTCTCGACTATTCAATTGGTCCCTAAGACTAAGTCAATACGATTTTGACATTAAATACATTCCGGGCACAAAAAATTGCGAATCGGATGCCTTATCCGAAACCCTGTACTCAATGCCAGCCCAACCCATGAATACATCAAGTATTCAAACCTATTAACAATCAATGAAATCATTGAAAGCCAAAAGCCTTATCTCAACAAAATCCCACAAAACCTCATATTAAACAATGACTTAATTGTTAAACAAAAACAAGACATAAAACGGATCTATATTCCCGATCCTCTCATCCCTAAACTCCTAAATGAATGCCACAAAAATTATGGTCATTTAAGCACAAAACAAATGCTATCTCTCATATCAAATGCCTATCATTTCCCTAATATGTCTCAAATCATAAGCAATTATGTAAAACAATGCAAAGTCTGTCAAACAAATAAAATCAATAGACATAAAAAATATGGTTCATTGTCTCAATTAAGTCCGGCTAAAAAAGCCGTTTGAGATCATATCTATTGACACTGTTGGCGGCCTAAGTGGCTATAACTCCGCCAAACAGTGCATTCATGTTCATATCTCAAAGCGAAGGAATTGCCCCAAACCAAGCCATAAAATGGGGGGGATATAAAGGTATAACTCCCATACCATCGCCTCCCATACCATTTCCACCCATACCATTTCCACCCATACCATTGCCACCCATACCATTTCTCCCATACCATAACTCCCATACCATATCCACCCAAACCA
>CAJPIZ010002619.1:0-13237 GCA_905368565.1 Medioppia subpectinata
ATGTATTGCTCATCTCATCAACAGATGGCTCTATACGGATGTCAACATCGATGCAACATATGGTCACGTGTTGTCACGTGTTTACGTAAAACACGTGTCAAAACAAATTATTTTAAATTAAAAGTTGAATTCAAGTAGAAATGAGTTGTGAATCAACTAATGAGACAAAAGATGTCTTTTCTTATACGAGAAGAGATGAGTTCACTTCAGAGACACTCAAGATTGAGATCAGAAATCTGCCCAAACATGTGGGATATGACGTGAGTATCACTTATACCACAATTTGTCACAATTAGTAAACATTGCATTCAATGGACAGACTTTGAAGAAACTGTTGAAAAGACTAGATTTAAAGCCATTGAAAATAAAGCTCATCGGAAGAGCCGGTTCTCCCACTCATTCATTCGTCACATTCAGGACCAGTGAAGACAGAGAGCAGGCCATCAACCAATTGGATCAATACTTATGGAAACAGAATGTATTGGTTGTGAAGACAGCGAATCCAATTCCCGACCCTTTGGTTGAGAAGCGAAATGAGCGCAGAAGTGAAGACAATTGCGATTCAAAGAGAATCAAGACATTGGAAGGCAATGAAGTGTCAGCGGAACAGTTAGCCGACACACTCAACGACAAGATTGCATCGCTTTGGCGAATGTCTTATTCCCAGCAATTAGTCGTCAAATATGATATTTTGAAAGCATTTTTGTTGAGTCTTAACAAAGAATTGGCTAAAATTGTTAGTCAATCGAGTGAACAATCCTCTCAATTGAGTCTATGGCTCACAAGAGCTGCTAAAGAGTTTGACAACAAGTGTTGTCCTCTTCAGGATATTAGAGTCTCAACTCTTATCAATGGATATCGAAATAAATGTGAGTTTACTATCGGTATCGACAAAACCGTTGGCTTTCGGTTAGGCCTGTATAAGGAAGGAACTGTTAAAGTGATTTCGCCTCCAATTAATTGTCCCATAATTGGTGATCAAATGAGGAATGCTTTGAATGCCATTCAAACGTATGTAACCTCGAAGAGTACTCTTCATGGTTTTGATCCGGAAACACATTCAGGACATTGGATTCAGTCTACTGTTAGAACTTCGAGCACCGGCTCTATGGTTATTATGGCTCTTAATCCTCAACAACTGACTCCTGAAGAAATAAATAGAGAAAAAACACAAATAATCGATTTCTTCCAATCAAATCCTGATTTTGGCGTTCATTCCGTATTCATTCACATCTCTTCTAAAAGACATGAGATATCCAATGAATGTATAGATCATCTGTTCGGTGAATCCACTATTTCAGAGACAATCAATTTAGAGCCAACTCTTACCTTCCGAATCAGTCCATTGGCTTTCTTTCAAATCAACACATTAGGGGCTGAGTTATGTTATAAAGCAATCTGTGATTTAATTGAACCAAATGCTCAGCTAATCCTTATTGATATATGTTGTGGAACCGGAACCATAGGTATGATTATCTTATCATTGATTATCATCGCATTTCTATACAGTAGAACATTGTTTGCCTTTCTCTATAGGTTTGTCATTAGCGTCAAAAGTAAAGAAAGTGTTTGGTATTGAATTGAATGCCGACGCTATCCGTGACGCCAAATTCAACGCACAATTGAATGCTATTTCTAATGTCGAGTTTATTGAAGGAAAGGCTGAATCCATGATCGCAAGTGTATTGCAATCTTGTGGCCATTCGCCAGTTGTGGCTGTTGTAGACCCGCCCAGAGCTGGACTTAGTATGTTTTCACCACAATATATGCACATAAAAATGTAACGCAATGGACAGACTTTACAATACTTACCTTTATATTGCGTTAGGCTTTTATCATATATTTGGGTATATATTATCCTATAATGAATTGTCATTCAAACAGATAACTCCATTATACGAGCCCTCAGAAGCCATCCGTTGCTCAAGCGATTGGTTTATGTTTCATGTGAACCAAACAAAGCCATTAAGAATTTAATTGAGTGAGAAATATATTTGTGGTAAAAATGTCATTTTATTTGAACACTTGATTTTGTAGTCTATGTCGTCCGCCATCCAAGACATACAAAGGACAGCCGTTTGTGCCCATTCAAGCCATACCTGTCGATCTCTTTCCCCACACAAATCGTTGTGAATTACTTCTCTTATTCGAGAGACTGGAGACTAATTTTGTTGATTTCATGTCTTAACTAATTAATAGAAAGGATGACAATTGAATCATAAGTTGTATTCTAACAGTTAATGATATATCAATTAAATATATCAACATATCATGTATTGTAAGTTATTTGTGACAAATGCTATAGTCTTGATGCCAATGAGATAAATAACTGTGAAAGAGATTACGCGCTAAATCTAACACAGAATTCACATCATTCTTACGAACTAAGCCATCGAAATGCATCTGAATATCATTCGAGTCGTAATTATTACTAATTATTTTATCACGATTTTGTAATAGTATTGTCAGACATAGAAATAACATAAAGGCATCGTTTGAACCCAATTGTTCCGGATTTAAAAGAGCAACACTTGTCGAGGCCTTTGAAAGTTCTCCTAATGAAGAACATGACAAAGATTTAGTAGTGGTTGTAATCAATAGATTCAAACTAGATTTCATATCACTAATAGTTTTGATGCCATTTTTATGTTCACAGCTCAACCTTTGAGACAGACTATCATTGACTCGCTCTTCAACACACTTATAATGTCGACTGCAATGAATGTGTGATATAGTATTGCATGTAATTTGTTGTAAATCAATGTCTATTTGAGAATCAATTGATTTGGAAATATTTTCATAATAGACATTAAGTTTTGGGTCTGAAGGAGACGGTGAACTACAGTGTAGATTATCGATGAGTTCCTTCTGTGAAGAGTCTATGTGTTTAGAATCATTGGTCATAAATTGTGGCATCAATTTAATGGTTCGGAGCGGAGATATTGATGCCTTAGTTGGGGTCAAAGTTGGATCAATGGATATATTTTGGCTAAATTGTGGTCTCAAATGAAAGCTCTTATTAGGAATATAAAGGAAATGGTCGTCGAATAAGTGTAGACTTGTTTTCATATCAACGCAAGGCATTGAAGACCACAACACTTCGAGCATAAGGAGTGTGTCATCGAAAGGGAAT
Source organism: Medioppia subpectinata (assembly GCA_905368565.1). Classification (NCBI taxonomy): domain Eukaryota; kingdom Metazoa; phylum Arthropoda; class Arachnida; order Sarcoptiformes; family Oppiidae; genus Medioppia; species Medioppia subpectinata. The sequence goes on from CAJPIZ010002619.1 coordinate 3,134, forward strand.
TCGCGCTTTAGCTCCAGTAGTAGCCATCGATAGCAGAACAGCAATTCGTGTGCGCCCTGTCGTCGTAGGTATGAATACAAGTCGTGATCATAGTATTGAAGCAGTTGTGATAAATGAGCGAACTTTCGAGACATCACTTCTCCGTTGGCATTGAAATTGGATGAAAGTCTGCTCATTAGAGCACAGAAACAGATGTATGCGTGCGATTCGTCTGTTAACAAACATGCATTCAACAATTCGTTATTAATATGCATTTTTAATATTAATACTACATTTTTAAAATACTTATTCATTAAATATTCATTATCTCTGTGTAGTATAAGACAGATTTGCCCCGATTTGTGCCCGTGATCTAGATAGTATTGCACCACTTTACTGATATTGACTTTATATAGCATGCAATAAATGGCAGATAATTTGCTACATTAGTTCCCTCGACATTTATATCTGCCGGGATGTTGCCACATTTAGGGCGAAAAGATATTGGGAAAATAAAAATCTTGCCAAAATTGTCTAACGTTTGTACCTCAACAACACAAGCAGCAGAACTTGTACTTTACTTGTAGTGTTGATTAACTTGATAAGTTGTATGAATGAACTACACTACACTAACCTGTATTACACTATTGTAATAACTAGTTGTACAGTAGTAAACAGATAATGAATAGTGGATTACCTTTCATAGCATACAAGAGAGGAGAGGCTAAATCACTCATTCCCTGGCAGTAAGTTTCTCTATGATTGAGCGAATAAGTGGTGAGTAGATTGAGAAGAGCCGTCACATTGTCGTTATCATCATCACTGTTGCCATAGTAGAAGTGATGCTGTCTATCGGTTCGCATCACATCTTTCTTGATCTGATATGAAAAGCAAATAATGATTGAGTCATCTCTACTTCGATATTCAAATCATATAACCATATCAAGTGTCTGTTCGACAATTGGGTCCTTTTCATTGGATTGCCATAAGTTTCTCATTTGACAATAGGTTTCGCACTTAAGTTTCATGAAATCAATTCTCTGTTGAGCTGTGAGTCCGTATGGATAGACATTAAGAAGATGTTTCCAAACAACTTTCCTAAGACTTGGTTCAACGCCGCGTTCGTAGACAGCGATTCTCATATCTCTTATACATTTGACTTTACCCTCAGAATCGAGGAATGTTCTCAACTCGTTGTCATTGAGAGGACGTGTCACCGATTCTGGCATTTGTTTCCCTTTACTTTTTTCAAGCGCTCTGTTCATCAATTTCTGGACCTTTAAATAATGTCAACAAAAATAAGAAACGAGTGCTCAAAAGTGCATCGATTGGGTGTCAAGACCTGATTTATGAGCAAAACAGTGGTCGATGTGGTGGATGTGCCGTCGCATTGGGTCCGCACCACATCTGATGTGGTGATTATATCCCAATCAAAAAGTGAATTACAATTGCTTTTGTCCACAAATAGTCGTATTTGTAGACATGGGTGTGAGTTATGACGATAAGCGTAGTCGAGATCCAAATCACATTGAATACAACACAACTCATAGGTATCCCGACGTAAATAACTGAGTGTGAAGTCACTTGAAATCAAATCAATGGTCACTATATTGTCGTAGAATATCATTGCATAACATGTGATACCTGTTTAGGTTGAATGCTTGGACCACAAGTTTGTATAACACAGATAATGGTGTCATCTTTGGATTAACACTCAGTCTTCGCACTTCTTCTCCATTATTAGTCTTCAAATAATTGTCGTATTTATCTGTCTTTCAATACACAACACAATTAGTATCACAACTACTGTAGAGTTGATTATAATCACCAAAATGTCTATTTATACTCACTTTCAATACTTCTATACCAATCACTTCCGGAATGTGATATTTAATCAAATGAGACATCATTTCAATTGAATGCAAATATTACACACATTTAGCACTTGATTGAGTTTAGGGTTAATGTTATCCAAAACTAATTGTTATTACCGTTAATAATACAACACATCAATCATTACTGTTATTACCGTTATATACCTATTAATACCTATTATTACTGTTATATACATGTATGAATCGTCATAATTATAATCATAATCGTAACAATCATTTCTCATTGCAGGCAAAACACTGCAAATGACAATCACTTATTACAATACTCTTACGGTTACATCACTAACAAAACATACGTCCAACTCATCCATAACTCACTCACGAGTGTTGTTCAACGGCTGTACACGAGTCCAGCCATGAGTGGACACATGAGTGGACAGACCAGTGATGAGGCCATCAATGAATGGATGCTAAATGTTGTCAATCATAATGATTGTTGAAATTGTAAACTTTGATTATATAAAGCTTTATATTGACATAATTGATGACATGTCACATGTGTTGACATTGTTGTCAAATAGTGTATACAATATTTGTATGCTTTTTAAGTCACTCCCACTGACACCCTCGTGATTGGTCCTACAGGGGGATAGGGACTAATTTTTACCCAGATTTGTATATAACTTGTATATTGAATACTATTAATAGTAAATTGTTGTTAAATCGGGTGTTAATTGTGACAGAAATGACAAACAAGTCTAACCGGTATTAATATATCACATATACTATAGTCTAGTGATTAGATTAGACATGATTTGTGACCATATGTTGTCTTTGTTGATAGCATTACAACAAACGAAGATTTCTGGAATCAATGCCAATCTTCTGCATTCAGTTTTGATGACATCGATGTCCACGTATGCCATCTATTATGCCATATATTATCTCATTTTGATTACTCTATACTAATATACTTATTGTTAAGCAATCATACCATGGATTGGAGGACTCTTTGACTCTTGAATCCAATCAATCTATCCATACATCAAATGCCAACCAAACCAAGAGTTCAGGTTTGAGTGACAAGAGTTTTAGCCATTAATCAAAGTGGACATTGTTTTCATAGATTTAGAAGTACCACAAAGTTTGGTACAAAATCAGATCCAGAAGTGTTTGAATCAAATCCAAAGCCAACAAAAAACTATATCTCATAGAATGTGTCCAAAAGAAGTGATCACATGTTTATCCAAAGGAATTGATATTAATTTATATGAATATAAGGGCAAAGAAGAGAAAGTGGATCTTTTAGACAATGCTTTGCATACAAATGATGGTAATGTCATCACTAGTGTTGTTCTTTATCTGAAGAGAACAATCAAAGCCAATATATTTAACTATGAAATAAGTAAAAGATGTTTAGCCGCCGATCACTACTTGTTTTACTTAAGACAAAACCAAAAAACCGATGAATTGATGGACACGTTATCAATGTTAGGCCGACACGAAGAGGCGGCCATGACTGCATACACTCAGGCTATGACTTGTGTCGATATTTCAGCTAAAATTCAGAATTTAAAAAATTGTTTGCGAAACCATTTTACGAGTGGAGGCAATGATTGTATTTTTTGGAGTAATCATATTTCAGAGCAAATATCACTTCTGGAACAACAGTTGCCAATAGAGAGTGACGATCGAAGACAAGAACGCAATGGTATTAATCATATGTTTAATCAAATGGAAAGGAAATGTTTAATTGAAATGTCTGTCATATCAACCCTTTATTATTGTTCATTATATCACTATTGTTTGCCTGAAAACCATTTTGCAAGTCCTAAAGCCATTAGTAAAGCATTTCAATTGAGTGAAAAACAATTTGTTTGGACCGCTCTCTCAGCTTTAGCTAAGTCTCAACAGTGGTTACAAATCGATGCTCTCTTTGAATATAAGGTAACACTTGTTATGCAACAGATATTGTTATAATTAATTGAATTGAAGTCATGGTTAGGCAACAAACGGATCAAGTCGTTGATTCCATTCGACAAAGTGGTCATATTATTGCATAGGAATAGCGCTCCACACGATATGCTATCTAAATATCTACACCTTATCGACGATTTTGACATTAAGTTTAGTTTAGCCAAAGATATCAAACTTTTGAACATTGCTATTGATGTATGTTTTAATACATTGTTATTTATTCAATTTCTCGTATTATAATCATATCTTTATTATATAATTATAGCCTTTAATTAAAGCAAACGATCGTAAAAGACTAGAAGAAGTCTCAACTAAACTCGACATTAATTCAGAACATTATGTTTACGTACAAAATGCTATTTTATCCATTGGTTTACGCAATTAAAATAACATGAATTGATTCAAGCAATCACTACTGTATATAAGATACTTACACTTTTGTCCTAATCCTATATCATTTTATAATCCATTTATTAATATAATATTAGTGTTTGTTTTGTTCATTAAATGATTGTTTTTAATGTATTCTTACTGTATTACTGAATTACAAGCTTCTATTACATTACATTACTACAGTCAACTATCGATGCTGTCAACAGAATGGTTCCTGGGATTTGGTTGATAACATCGATTAGTTGACAACATAGAGATAATTTTAACATTAGGTCTATGTGGTAGGGATTTGGTTTGACTGTATTCTATTACAAGCCGTTTAGTGGATTTGGATTTAAGCGTAATTCAACATAACAGTAAGCAACAGTATTTTGCTGTACCGGCCGTTCTTATGGGTGTTGTACTGTTGTTGAGCCCCGATTTGTGGGGAGAGGACCTCTACTAGAGGTACACTCGATTTAAGGGCAAATTCCATATATAATGAGACAATTTACTGAACACATAGCAACATTTGACCCCTATTTAAGGAAATTGTCATTAAAAATTCAACAAAAATATACTTTTTAACATAATTATGAATTATTTGAAAAACATTTTTTATCAATTATCGATTTTTATCAATTATCAATCATTAACAATTTGACAAAATTGTGTTATTTTATGTTTTTATTAAGATTAACACTAATTCCGGTATAAGGGTACCCCGATTTAAGGGACAAAATTATCTTTCACTAATAATATCCTTAAATCGGGGTCTGCTTGTATATCAATATGTAGAATCTTACAAGTTAGACTTAAAGTCTAAATCTATATAGTCATTCAAAAGTGAATTTAAAAAACTTTTTTTTTGTGAATATACTATCTATCGATTGCTTCAACGAAAAAACATTTCATGTTTAAGTCAAATAAAACTAAGAAATTTCATAAATATTATCATTAATTCCCAATTTATTTGAAAATAAATTTTTAGTTTAAAGATAATATCGATTTTTTGATAATTATTCTTATTATTAATGCTATTATATTCATATACTTGACTATATTTGACAAGAATAGTGTACATAAGAAAATGATTGTCACGAAACTTTTGTTTGGCATTGAAATGAAATGTTGAGAAATTGATATTAAAAATAATTTGAAGTTCATTAGAATTTCTTAAATACAGATTCTGTATATTCTGTATATTATTTTTATTCATATAAACAGAAATTGGATTTCATTTTTAAAACATTTGGGTTTGAATATCAATGAATGACACGAATTCTGTACGAATAGATCCGATTCAGGCATCGGAAAGGATGGCTAACAATAATTCATTTCAAGAATTAAATGCTAATTCTCTTAACGGCGTGAATATTAAACAGAATTTAAATTCAAAAGAGATGACATCCGGCGACGAAGCCCTCAATGGCCGTACAATCGAGGTTTCGTGGCGTAATCTCGTCTATACAGTACAGGCAAACCCTTTGCTCGCAAGCTTTCGCAAGGATAACAAAAGCCGAACCATTTTGAAGGGTCTTTCAGGTTATTTTAGAAGTGGAAATTTGACCGCAATTATGGGTCCGTCAGGCGCTGGAAAGTCAACACTATTAGAGTGTGTGTCAGGATTTCGGAAGAAAGGACTATCAGGTGATGTCCGCATCACAGGAAGCAATCGTATTAAGATTGGATTAATTGCTCAAAACGATCAGTTACTCAATCAATTAACTGTGAAAGAAGCACTACTTTTTGCCTCAAAACTCAAAAACTATCAACAAATGGAAAATAAAGATCTCGAGGATGTCGTTGTCGAAGATAATTATGCTGAAAATCAAAGCAAAGATTCGTCTTCATATCATGATATGCTGGCCAGACATGTTATCAAACAATTAGGTCTCGAGGTTTGTGCCGATACAAAAAGTGGCAACTGTTCGGGTGGACAGCGAAAACGTCTATCAATTGCCTTAGAATTGATCTCAAAGTAAGTATAAATTATACATTTTTATGCATACAATTGATTAAATATTTATCTATAATTAATATATAATGAAATGATATAAACATTGATTATAATTAGACCCAATATTCTGATTCTGGATGAGCCCACTTCTGGTTTGGACAGCTCTGCCTGTTATCAAACCGTTTCTGTAATGCAAGACTTAACACAACAAATGCAATCAAAGAATCCGATAGCAGTGGTGGCAACAATACACCAGCCATCAGCCCGAGTGTTCAATCTGTTTCACCACGTCTATGTCATTTCATTTGATGGCCAATGCATATTCCAGGGCTCTCCACAACAACTTATTCCCCAATTAGCCAACGTTGGCCTTAATTGTCCACAATTTCATAATCCGGCAGATTTTATAGCAGAAGTTGCTTCGGGAGAGTACGGACACGAAGGCATCGTTAAGTTGGCCGCACAGAAGAAACAGACAGACTCTGCTATTCCGGTCATTTCTGGACCCAAAAGCTTAACATTGGCTCAAATATCGCAAACCCAATCTTATCCCGTTATACTTCACACTTGGCTCTTGTTTTATCGCTCACTTCTGGTCATACTTCGGGACCCAATGCTAACTTCTTTGAGATTTGCGTCTCATTTAATTACAGCAGTATTTATAGGTTTGCTTTACGGCGATGCTATTGGACAGCCGGGAGGATGTCCTCCACAAGTGTCTCCTCTCAACGATTTGGAACATTTCGCTGAATTTCGGGAAAAGTATGAAAAGGAAACCATTACTATCACTGAAAACGTGGCGTTTGTCTTCTTTACCCTAATGTTTATCATGTTTGGAGCAATGATGCCAACAATCATGACATTCCCTATGGATATGCAAGTATTCCGCAAAGAAAGAACTAATGGATGGTATAGTTGTGCCACTTATTACTTTGCTAAGACACTCGCAGATATGCCATTTCAGGTATCAATCATTCACATGTTATACTAATCATATTTATATCAATTAATCAACATTTGAATTTCTATTCTTCAGTATTAATACTATTGTTATTAAAATGTCTTATAGTTTATATTTCCGGCGACTTTCACAACCATCAGCTATTATATGACAGGACAGGACGACTCATACCTGCGATTCACTGGTTTTACCATAATCTCGATAGCAATCGCATTGATAGCCCAAAGTCAAGGTCTGCTAATCGGTGCTATATTTATGGAGGACGCGAGCGCTGCTGTATTTTTAGGGCCCATAACTTGCATTCCTCTTATGCTTTTCGCCGGATTTTTTGTCAGAATATCAACGATTCCCTCGTATTTCAGACCTTTGACTTACATCTCGTATTTGCGGTATTCGTTTGAAGCATACATTGCTGTCCTCTATGGTTACGATCGCTGCGAATGGGACCCCAGTTTAGCTAACCTTACGAATGCAAAGCCTGAATGGTTAGACTACTTGACACAGATATTGGCCCCCAATTCCGATACCACTCCAGAGGGAGACAATAATAAAGAGAACTTCATTCAGACCCTATTGGATAACCTGAGCGGACAGTTCGGCTCCAGTTCTGAGGAGGACTACCAGTCAATAGTGATGTCTCAGTTCGAAGTCAGTGACGAGAGTCTCATTTGGAACTCAATTATTTTGACCCTCTTTTTCATTGCTATGCGAGTTATCACTTATGCTGTCCTTCTCTGGAAAGTCAACAAAAGGGAGTGAAAGGCAGTCAAAGGCTGTGAAAACATTAGAACTTACTATTATTTTAATGTTCAAAATTATTTAACAATTAATATTAATGTAATTAAATCGTGTAATCTATAAGACAGTATCGAAAATGTATAGGCAGTGTATACATTGTATTTGTATAGTCTATACATCATTATACCGTAAAGCGCAACATATAATTGTATTCAATTATATACGCTTACTTCAGGAGTTTATGTGCAAAAATTTAGTTTTTTAAAAGCTTTTTAGTTTAGTTTTTAAAAGGTATATGTGACATATGTCCATTAGTGGGATAGGGTGCAATTTGCAATTATTGCTAGAAAATGAAAGTACAATAAGGAGTCAAGTAATATACTTCATTTGTTCAGACTTCCTCGGATCTGACAGTTAGTAATCACTATTTCCAGAAAAATTTTTAAAATTAAATCTTTTATTTGATGAATAAACACATCATATTATAAATCAATCGATAGCTATGGATGAGAGGAATAGAATTCTGAAGGAATTTTCAAATTCGGTAATAATTGGAAAAGTTATTTTAAAAATCAAAAATTTCATAACAATTGAATACGTTTATTATGATAAATTGCGTAATTATTGTACTCCACTCAATTTTAAGCGAGACTACAATGATGTTTAAATTCTCAAAATAAAAATCAAATATTTTTAATGTACAATTTTTGGTATTTTCGCCATTACCTCTAGTAACTAAATTACTCCTTTTTTTACTAAATATGTCGTGCAATTATTTTGATTATGCTTTCCTTAAATCTATCAGGAAAAGCCAGAAGGGGCTTAACTTTTAATCATAACTATTGCAATGATTTCAACCATTGATTCAATGATTCAAACATGATAAAAATTCAGGTTTACATTCATTTCAATGGTAATAATTGAAGCAAATGTTAAAGTTAAGCCCCTTGTGGCTTTTCCTAATAGAAATATATTACACAAACTTTTAAAACATTTTTAAATTATAATTTCGATTCATTTATATACGATGTTCTACCAAAGAATACGGTATAGTTCTATACTAAAGTTCTATACTATACTATGTAGTTCTATACAGGTATACTATGTAATTGATTAAAACATTTTTAAATTATAATTTCGATTCATTTATATACGATGTTCTACCAAAGAATACGGTATAGTTCTATACTAAAGTTCTATACTATACTATGTAGTTCTATACAGGTATACTATGTAATTGTTATCAATTTTGAGTCGAGGTCTGTGAAATTATATGCAATGCTTTACACAATACAATCAAACATCTATAATAGAAGGACAAATATATTTGTTATAGAGGAAGTTTATAGAGATGTTGCACTGCATGGCTAGCGTTTCAACTAAATATTTCCAAAATATTGTATGAATTTAATAATGTGATCAAAAATGCCTATATTTTTCTGTATCTCAATGTATTTGATTTATTAAATGTACTTAAAATTGGTGTATTTTATCAAACAAGGCTAACACAGCGAGGATTTACGTTAACCACAATTCGGGTGATCGGGTGCTCACACAATACATTAGCATTCGTCCCGGCGATAGACTTAGCATTATTGCTATAGATGTGTATTCCTATCCATAAACTTATGAGCAAATTCTTTGCTGCCTTTTGCCGTCGGAAGTGATGGTAATGGGAAGTAATGGCCAATTTTCAAATGGCTAATATATGGTGTATAGGCTATAAACCACATTATTCATATTGAATTGTGGTTACAAATGCAAACATCGGTAAAAACTTGGATTTATGGTAAAAGTAACACGTGATTGTTCAATTAAAACAACTCATTTAACAAACGGGACAATTATGAAATAATTGTATGAAATAATTAAGCAAAAGTACTTGGTTCAAGGTTTTGGGCTAGTAGTAGGTAAATGTGTGCCGAAGCACCCAACCATTGCCAACTCATTCAACACTGTGTTCTCCAATATGCCTAACAAAGAAGGAACAGCTCCGGAACGGAGGGGCACCTAAACTGCCAGTGGACGGGCGCACCCGTCTCTCTTAATCCCAGTCTCTGGAAATCTTGATATAGAAATAATATAACATTAGTTTTCAAGTTATTTCAAATCGATGTACTTTCAAAAGTTAAACAAAATCTACACATCTCGAAATATTAATTGTTGTATCTCTCAATAATTAATACAGGAATTAATAAATGATTTTATATCTACAGTATTATTGGTTGAGCAGTGAATTCAAATACAATCGATAAATACTGAAACTGAGACCCTTTATCACA
>CAJPIZ010002620.1:0-13235 GCA_905368565.1 Medioppia subpectinata
AGTGAGTGCTTTGGACTCAATGGCCGACAACAGTGTTATGCCATCAATGATGTGAACGAATACAACAGTGACTGCAATACTGGATATACAGTAAACATTGATTGAGTGAATAGTAGTTTAGAGTTCAATGGTTTCCAAACAATTCACTCATTAAACCATTTGTTAGTATTTGTAATGTATTTGTAATGCCTTTCCATCCATACATCAAGTGATGGTCTCTTCAATTGATTTGTAATGTGATATCAATGAGTGACCAATACATGCATCCAATCGTGTGTTTGTCCTGAAGTATGGCATCCGATGTGTCCAACAATAAGAAGCGTCCGCTGAGTATCAGTTCGGTCTCCTCTTCGTCCACCTCTTCGTGCTCTTCGCTCACCAGAAATGGAAGTCTCGGTCAGTATTGGTTTGCCATCCCATGGATCCGATGCACCACTCATTGTCTCATGTGATGTGCTCTGATATGTCAGGTATGGCCGACACGAAGAAGTCTTATTTGGCGAGTATTGAGAGCTTAGACGACGCGGACGACACCGACGACGACTCTCTTGGCATCATTCGTATGATTAGAGCCAAAGTTAACGGTTGCGGCTCTTTGTCGGCCACAACCGTCGCCGACACTCAACCACCCGATCGCCAGACACTACACATCACCCCTCCATCGCTTCCCAAATATTTGGACACAAACTTAAGTCATATCGAGACTCACTAGCAACTTTAGCAGCTTTGCCTCGCGGTCATGCAGTTACTAGACGTTCTCTAGCAACTCCATACAGAAGTGTGTTAGTAATATAAGTAATGGTGAAATAACAGAGTAAATATGGTAATCAAATGTTTTTTATGGCCAAATATTTTTGCTGTTTTCCTCTCAAATAAATGTAATGCAAAAACTGTGAACAAACCATTTGTTTGCTATATTTTCTCATAATTATCTTTAATTACATAATAATTTTCAGTGCATTTGAAGTAATCATTAATTAAGAGAGTAATTAACATGAGATGGTTTTTAAAGCACATTCCTTTGCCTTTTAGCGATTTTATTTAACGAGACATTAACTCAATCTTAGGTTTCATTGAATATTACTTTTGTTTTAAAGGGGATTATAGTATGCGATGAATGAGAAGTGATTACTTTGTTTTGTAAACAATTTGAACACTTTCTGTAAAATGAGAGATAGTTTTACGAAATCAATTAGTGTTGAGAGTTATGGCATATTTGGGTGTGAATTATTGTCGGCTCTCTCTCTCTCTCTCCTTATATCTGCTTTGCCATACAGTTATCATATGCTGTGTATTAAAACTGCTGTATATTTCCTCATTCATTATCACTTTTGATTGTTTAAGGGGTCGACACTATGGCTATAACACTATACAAGTTAGGGCTGGGGTTAACCCTATTTACTCTCCATTGCGCTGAATAAGTGATGATAAAAAGTAAATTTATCCCAAATTGTTGCCCAACAAAATGGTTATCATTTGTAGTTTTATGTAGTTTTAGTTGTAATCATTGTCTTATATAATATTGATATAAGTATAGGATTTGAGTGATGTTTGAGTTAAACAACGATTCAAGTGTTGTATTTAAAAGTCAGACATTTTTGTGAATATATGATTGGTTGGGCACTAATACAGTGATCACTTCCCTATTGCCTGATTGCCGGCACATTTGAACTCTGCTTTTGACAATCGGTTTGATTATGAAGTCGAGTCTCAACACTAATATCATTTGTCAGGTGTTTGATAGATCCTCTGCCTCTTAGCCCTTCTTCCCTCTCAACGTTCAGGTATTTTCCTGAACTCTAACTCAATGTCATGAATATAGCCATAAATTGAATGCATTTATTATGAAGTGTGTAGTTATGCACGAAAGAAGATATCACTGAACAGATGAACAGCTTTTTGATGAACAGATGTGATCAACACTCTCCTCACAAACCCATTCAATTCAACATAACTCTAAACCAATGGACTGTTTGTTTGAATCAAGTCTTCCACTAAATATTCAGATTAACTCTAATTTCAAAGAAATGTTTCCTTTCATACAGTAGTTGAGGGATTCGTTGATCAAAGTTTTCCACAAATTATTGTGGAAATATTTGTGTATATGAATAGCACTCCAATAGTAGTGACCTATACTTTGATTCAAATCAATACAATGTGAGAATGAGAGATAATTATGGTTCATATCATCTGTATTTTTCACATCACAAACGATTCGTTTGTGGTATAAATATATTTTTAAAAATATTTTCTATTTATATTTAAACCCATATTAACTAAACTAGAAAAGAGTTGACTCACATGTAGAAAAAAGTACCGTATATTTTAAATACATAGTCTGAAAAGGTATTCAATACACTATTACCGTATTATATCGTATACAGTATAATAAGTGACCACGATATTAGTGGTAATTTATATACCGTTTGGCCCAATATATACACACACTTGCGTTGTAACACATAAATTGAGGTTCATTTCACAACTTGTTTTATATACTCTTATAGTATTTAATGTTAAATAAAACTTTCGAAAAAATTGATGCATTAATCAAATACTTTGCTAATTGTATTGTAAGAAACTTTATTTACATAAACATTACATTAACTCTTGTACTTAAAAACTCTTGTTTGAGATATGTCTTGAAGTCTAATCCAATCATTAAATTAAACATTTTTTATGCGAGAGTTTTTTATAAATAGTTTTTTGAAAATAATTTTGAATTGAGACAAAATTATAATTTATATGCAAATTACTATTTCATATAAAAATATCGTTGAAATGATGTGAATGTAAATGAATTTATTTGATATACGATTTCAATGGAATGTAGACTACAGTAAAGTATTGTATTAAGGATTTGTATGGATATAAAAATCTACACACAATTAACTTAATCAGACTAATAAATGATAGGATTTAACATATGATTTAAATAAACAGACAAATTGAATAGAAGTCTATGCCTTTCGCCGACAATTATTTTTTTATCCTCCTTTGAGTTGAGGAACAAAAACTATTTTTATTTCTTCCAAACAAATGCATACTTTTTTTTTATACAATAGAGTTAAGGCTTTCTATAGATATTGTTTGCCATTTTTAAGTCTAATATTAAATAATCTCTATAATTGAAATCGTTTTGTGATTTATTTTTATTATTCTTGTATTTCCTTATTATTCACGTGAATTCAAGTTTAGGTCATTTGAAGGTTTTGTATATAAAATTAATTTTACCAATAATTTTACGGAATAATGTCGCCAATGAAATGAATAATTAAAATATAATTAGGCATTTAATTGATATAATATTTATAAGTTACTTATTTTAGCGACTCATTCATTATAATTTACTCAAAATATTTTATGTAATTAATTGCAATGTTTAGATATACCGTATCCCAAATTACTGTCAATGGATATACAGTACTATTTAATAGCACAAACTTGTATCTAAACGGTTAACTGATTGATAGTTTCACTAATTTTATTAATTAAAAATGTATTTAATGTATGAAATGATTTAGTTTTAAACTATTCCTTAAACGGAGTGAATTTGTTTCGGTTTTGTATGACTCGTGCCATCGGTTAGGGGCCAGACATAGAGTTGGAGACGACAAACGTCTGGTGTGTGACTGTCCTCTTGAGTGTTGAACATTTATTTTAAGTAATTAAATACATAAGGGTTTTAGGGGTGAGAGTGTGTAGGCATAGAGTGAGCGGTGGACTCTTGTCTCGCAAACAATGTGTGGACTTGTTATTGAACGGAAGGACTCCTTATTTATCATTTATAAACAAAAGGGAGAGAGAGAGAGGCTGTGGCTATTAGTGGCAACTAATGGGCTGTTTAAAGGGTGAGGTATTGGGATGAGTTGTTGTCCATGAGATGCACCAGTGCTTAGCACATGTCTATCAATAGGATTTGAGTGGAGGTTGGAATCAAATTTCTTTTTTGAGCCATTCTTTGGCTGTATTTTTCAGTCTTTAATGGTATCAATAAATTATGCGAAAAATAAAATGCCTTTAAATTATATCTTAATTTTTTTAGATATTTTATTTGATTGGGAGACGTGTTCTCTCACTGCAAGACTTATATTACAAATACTGTGTATAATAACCAGAAGTTATAATCAAACACTTAATGATCCCAAACATGAAAAAGTATTAGATTTATAGCCAATGAAAGCATAGGTTGTATTTTATATGACCTTTACTTGCATTTGAATACTATTTATAATTTTTTTCCAATAATGAAATAAGTTTTACATTTTTGCTTCAAATGATTCCTTCATTCAATTTCTTCCTTCTTTCAAATGTTTGCATTTTATGTTTCAATAAAAATATTTTTGTCAAATAGTGGACTAATTTCAAAATATAATTTACTATTTCTTAAGAAAACAATTTTGTTAATAAAATATACGGCATTTTATTTGGAAACACATTTTTGTAGAAATAACGAGATTATTATTTTTGAGACCTATTATGAAAAACTATTATTAATGGAAAATTCATGTGTTTCTAGTTTTGATTTGAGATTAAAATAATTAAATACACTATCCTTTCATGTGTTGAACTAAATGGACGAGTAGTTTAAGGAATTGTTTCAATAGTAATCGTAATTTTTACAAATAATTATTGAAATTGGTATAAACTCTTAGATTTATCATTTTATATAACCCACGAATCGCTTTAATTGATTACATTTAAGCACTAAATTAGAAAAATATACCATTTATTTATATATTTAATATTTCTCTTAATACCTAATAATATAAATACATTTCTCCACTATTTCTATAATAAGCTTTAGATTTAAAGTTTTGGTCTATTTATACCCTAATCTATGTTCCAGTGGAAGATCGAGTCAAACAAATGCTTACAATTTTGCACATAATTTTTACATAATTATCAATATTCAAACTTTTTTATTATTAATACAGTATTATAATTATAAATTTAATGTTACAAATTTAATATTTGAAATTTTATTTAACATAATTATTAATAATTTATTGGATTTCAAACTTTATTAATTTACTCGTTAAGAGCTTTTAATATCGAGTTTAAATATGCAATTACTGAAAGTAATAATAAATTTAATTATTAAAACAAAATGTTATATAATTTATTGGTTGAGATTCTCCGGAAGGGAAACTGAATTTCAAATGCAATTAAGTTATTGTCATAATTTCTAATTAATAGGAAATACAATACAATTGAATTCATTAACACTTAGCCATAAGGAAGGGATTGAAAGGAAATAAAGCGCTTTTTAGTATAAGTTATGTTTTTGGTGCCTAAAGACTATAGTTTATATTGACTATAATTAATGCTAAATCTATTCATAGCATATTTTCTTTGATTTTATTATATAATAAATTTTGTGAAACAGTTTTTGCATTTTATGGTATTTATGCCAACATTTTTGATTAACTTTTTATTTTAGTATTTTTTAAATAGATTTAATACAAGATTTTAAGAAAATTAATTTGAAGTAAAAACTTATAAGATCTGAAATAAAATAATTATCTTTAAAATTAGGGTTATTTGCAACACATGAAGACATTCGATGAGTCGAAGATCACCGCCGAAGAGATACTAAATCTATTTAGTAATATAGAAGACATCTATTTATTTAATTCGGATTTTTTAAGTCAATTAGAAGAATGTGGTCTAAACCCAGTGTCAATCGCCAACTGTTTTATCACCAAGAGTTTGGGTTTTGATATATACACACACTATTGTACAAACTATCCCCGGTTTGTCTCAATTATGATTACTTTATTTTACTTTTAATCTAAATTTCTTAACTGATTTTGCAAAACATAATAATTGAACTCTTTTTGCTTTTTTCGCTTCAGAACTGTGTCCTTATTAACAGAAATGATGCGAAACACAGATAGGGCTGAGATATTTAGGGAAAGGCAGCTCTCCTTAAAACATAGTCTTCCTTTGGGTTCATACCTATTAAAGCCCGTCCAGAGAATATTGAAATATCATCTACTGCTACAGGTATGACCACATGACCACTCATTCACGCAATACATCATTTGACACATGTTTTGCATTTTATACCAGAATATCGTGAAATACACGGACAAAGAGACCAACGATTACATCGATGTAAGGAACGCGTTATCTGTGATGACAAACATTGCGATCCATATAAACGATATGAAGCGGAAACACGAACACGCAGTCAGGGTTCAGGAGATCCAGAGTTTGCTCTACAATTGGCCCGTAAGATAACAATTAGTGTCTAAATTGTGGTAATGGTGTTAATTGTGTGTTGTATTGAATGTGTGTTTGTAGGGCCAGGACCTGACCACTTACGGCGACCTACAGTGCGAGGGATCGTTTCGTATGTTCGGTGCCAAAGGCTTTCGGCATTTATTCCTTTTCGACAGAATGTTATTAATGACCAAAAAGAAAGACGACGGCTCTCTCAGCTTCAAGACTCATATTCTCGTAAGTCTTCTTTCCCTCAAAACTAATAATAATTATATGTTTTTACTCTTTTGACTCTATTTTGCTATAAACCACTCAAAAAGATATATTTGTCTTAAAAGTGTTCCCAATTCTGAACGTAAATTGAGTTCAATTTCAATAAAATTAATTTCGATGCCATTCCTGCCACTCATTAACATTCCTATAGTTTCTATACGTAAACCGCTTTTCTGCTACTCTTTCGGCGCGTTTTTTCATTCGTACGCTTCGTATGATTTGTTATGAATTTTTATTATTACAGTTATAACACACTTTTGGATCTAATTATCATATTTTTCTTTATTATTTTAATTATTATTTTAGAAAACATTATTTACTTAAATGTTGACATTATTCAGCATTTGATATAAATATAAATATAGGTATTCAAGTTTTTTTACATTCATTCAATTAAACATTTATTGTGATAAATTGCATGCAATCTTAAATTAATGCCAATTATTTGCCACAACATAACAAATGTCTATTCATTGCGAAACCGGACATTTGAGCACTCGATTCAATTACGGGGCCGTCGGTACAGGTTGTGGGGGAGGGCTATAAGCGGTGGTAAATGGGGGACAACTCACACACCGCTTGAACGGACGCCCACTTGATTAATGTCAAGTTTATTGATAATCAAACGGCTCTTTAATAAATATATTTCTCGTGAATTGAGAGAAAAAATTGGCACAAAATTGAATGGAAATTAATTCGTTGTGTAATACTTTGTATTTAATTTAATGAATAATTAGATATTTCAGTAATGATTGGATTATATATTTAATATGAAATTGCAATCTATTTAACGCCCATTTTGTATATCGATTATTGATTGCTGCGATCATATGCTTACGGATTAATTAGTGTTACGGACATATGTGGCAACATTATGGTCAAAAAGGTGACTTATTGACCATCATACATCTGTCATTTGTATTAATTGCATATTTGCGCAAATAATTTGATATATTTGTTATATTTTGAAACACCGCTCAGTCATCAAAGGAGGGACGGAGAGAGAGAGAGAGAGAGAGAGAGTTTGCGAACAAAAAAGCTGTGAATCCAAGCATTTTATGGAAAAATTGTTGAAAATTTCAAATAATAACAATTTATATTTGATTTTTTGTGCCCTAATTGGCTGTAAATGAGTTCATCTGTGATGAGCACTGAGAGCACACACGCACTGGTTTTTTGTGGTGTAGTTGTTGTACACCTGCTGTATAAGAGCCCCAAGACTTGATTGTCCCGATTTAAGCAACGAATTAATGAAAAGTTTTATTATTATATCTTATTTGACACTTTCGTAAAAGCAATATATTATTGATTTATTAAATTTTTCCCAAAAATTATTGTTAATACTATTCGTTGTTAAAAATCGGAATTTCCCGTAATTTTCAATAAATCTAATGAATAGAAATTTTATACGAATTGAGGAAAATTGTTATTAGAAATACATTTACAGACAAATTCATTGTGTATATACTGTAGAGTTGGCGGCAACCGTACCGACCATTATCTTTAACCCATTCCTCTCTAATCCCACAGATTTTCTCAATAAGTAATGAATTAAATGAAAAAGCGGTCATTCGTACTATTAATGCATCAAATATTTAACCATAAATATTTTCATTGCCACCCCCACCCCTCGGTGCCCTCCCCCACTTTAACACATTCTCTCTCATACTATAATATATACAGAACTATATATTTATTTATACGGATTTATTAAACACATACTATGTTTTGATTGTTGTGTACTTATTATTTAAATCCATTTTAGTTTTTTTGTTTATTCAATATTGCATTTTTATCCTCATTTGTTGTCCAGTTATATAATTATTATATATTTTTTGTTTTGATTATAATTTGTTTTTTAATTAACTGATAAACAACTAGATTTAGGAACTGTTTAACAGATATATAGAGACAATAGGGCCGTAAACATGAATACAATCTCTGATTTCTGGTCATAATTGCTCTCAACGTTTACATTATAAAGAGTGAGAAGTTGTGCCTAAAATAGAGGTCAGATAGGCTTAAGACCAGAACAAAGATTTGAATCTATGATAAGTTATACTCATATATTAAAACAGATTATCTAACGGATCGCCGTTTCGCACCCCCTTTGCCATCCATTACTCCCCGTGTCCTCAAATATATTCACATTTTGTGACCATTTATTTAATTTAATACTCGATATACAGTATATGTAACTCATATGACAACAAAAATATATCTTAAGAGGCGTTTGAAAACAAATATAAATTTTATGACTAATTTTATTATTTTTGAATAACTATTAGACTAGAGATTTGGTTGAAAATAGTCTGTTGTTTGAAAAATGATAAGAAAATAAAATGAGATTATATTATATTTATAATGAATATATTATTTAAATTTCTCCATTTCTCCGTGTTTTTAGTGTTCAAACTTAATGCTAATCGAGAGCATTCAGGGCCAACCACTTTGCTTTCATGCCATTCCCTTCGATCAGCCCAGAGCTCAGTACACATTTCAAGCCCGAAATCTGGAACACAAGAGGGAATGGTGTCTACTCTTGAAGAGAGTTATTCTGGAGAACTATGACGTTGTGATCCCCTCTCACGCCAAACAGATTGTCATGCAATTGGGACAGACAGCCAATGGTGGACACACTGACAGCCACAAGACACACACCAACAGTAAGCGGACACTCAGTGCTCCCGAATATCTGGAGCGCCGGAAACAGGAGAACCGACGCAAATCGGAGGCCACTGTTAACCACAATCTGAGCAAAGGATTCAAACTGAGAAAATCGCTGAAAAAGATTCATTATATGGACGGCCATAACGGTTGGCGTCGTTCCCGGAGTTCCAGTTACGATGAGAGCGCCCGCACTCACACACATTGCAATGACGGCGAACAAAGCGAACGGCGCTCTAGTCTCGGACCTATCGATTTGAACGCCTCTCAAACCGATATCTTAGTTGAGAAGTTGGAAAGCAGTAGTCCTTCCAAACCAGTGACAGGTATGACAGGTGTTGGTACAGGAGCTCACAATCAGCCAAAACTTGTTGATCGAAGCGAACGCTCAACACAAGAACTAACGGAAGAGAAAACAGACAATGAATCTCTGAATCAAATCCATGACTTGCATAACATACTGGAGTTAAGGCCACCGCCGCGTACAGTAACGGTAGGGCACCGGGAGATGAATGACATGCACAACGAAAACGAAGCCGAATACGTGACTTTCTATATATCACCCAACAATCGATTGGATTCGAGCGAAGACTCTAGTGTTCAAATGTCTAACAGTTCCAGTACTCTATACAACCGAACGAGTACTCCATTGTCTTCGGGTTCGAGTGACCTATCGATGGCCTCATCGTCACAATCGGAAGACTCCAAATATGTAGTCCTTCCGGTCAATGCACTCATCAGTTATTCACACCTTTCGAGTCCTATCGTACGGCGCGTCCAATCATTCACTGGTATGACTCGGAGTAAAGCTATGTTACAGCACACCCTCTCATTGCGACACTCGTTGGCTCCCGATTTGCCGCCGACGCCACCCAATAGACGATTAGTTCAACGACCAAACACTTTAAATCTTTGCAACTCTTCATCCATACGATTGCCGTCGTGTAATAGTTTAGATGAGATGAGTCCCACAGCGCCCGCCATTTGGCTCAAGAGACAGGAACAGCATTTTGCCGACGCCTGCAAAAAGGGCGGTTCACTTCCCAGAAGTTTTGAGACGACTTCGTTTGCGCCGACAAACGAAGACAACTGTCAAACGACACCAACCAATCGATTACGGATGGGAACGCATGGAGAACAGAGACCTTTCACTATCGCAGCCGATGGTCATCCACTGAATGGCGAGTACATCGACACCGGTATTGAGACATATATCGACATCGATGGCAATAAATGCTTTAAATCCAGTGACAGTCACGACGATATGAAGTGTTCCGACAATTCGTCATCAATTAGTTTGGAGAATATGTCGGATCAGTCAGTCCTACACCCGGAGCACAAGATCTATAAACACAGCGCTTCTAAATATATCAAATCCGTTATATTTAACGTGAGCTCCAAATTAGTATCTCTTCGTCGATCGCCGACTGTTTCCGATCAGTTGTGCGGAGACAGCGCTTCCATTATCTCTGGTGAGAGCGTCGACAGGTGTGAGTCGCCGGCAGTGCAACCGAATCGGTGCCAAAACAACAACAAAGCGAATGAATCGTCGAAATACGAAATGAGTCCCAAACTAATAACCGCTCGTTTTGTTCACACTTTAGCCAAAGTTTATTCAAATATAATTAAAAATAAACTCAAGAATTCATCGAAAATTGAAACCGAAATGACTGCGAGTAAAGCGCTTTCAGAAATTCCTAGTCCTGTGTTCGCCCGCATATCAGTGCCCAAAACGAGTTCGGCTGCGGCCGCGCGGTTGGCCGCCTATAACCACTTTGATTGCGATGAAAATGTGCCCAAACATAGATGTGGTCTTCAAAAACACTACTCTTTTCGACGGCCCGACAGTTTAGTGTCCGATATATCAAATTCCAGTGAAAGTAATGATAAAAACGATACATTAGATGGAAATGCGGACACTTTAGATGACTTACCCTCCGATGCCAGCGATTCATCACTCGATAGCTTTTATGAGCAAACGTTTGAAGCGATTGAAAGTGTATTGACTGAAGAGATGTTTGGAGAGTCAGGTTTTTACAGTCAAAGTAGGGATAACGACGACACAGACATCTCAGGACTCAATACTATCGATCAGTTTGCCGACGATAGTGAGGACAACGCATGTTATACTCACTTGAATTTAATAACGAATTTAAATGACGATAAAAAACAAAGTATTTACAAATCGATAGAGGAGTTGTCGAATGGTCTCAACTTAAACATATTGAGTGCTAAGCGAGTGAAGGGCGCTATCATTGAAAAACTTAAAATTCTCGAACAAAATTCTCGTTTCCATAAAGACAATAACGTCTGTGACTTCGATGGCATCAAAAGTATTAAAGAAAGAGTGGAAGAGTTGGAGAACAATAAGGAGAAGTGGAGTAACAATAAGGAGAATATGGATGAAAACGACGAGTCTTCAGATGAGTCGCCAAAAGGTTCGCCAAAACCCAACTCCAAGGGTTGGGTCAAACACGTGATCGGAAAGTTGCAAAATGATTAATATATTGCCCGTAAACTAAATGAATTGTATTTATAAACAAAAAATATAATTAACTATTTTCTAACCGGAGAAACAAAACGTGATTTTCAATGTTATTTATTGTAAAATCTTTTTTACAGAATTATAGATTTTGAGTCAAAATATTTTACTAACAATTTATGACATAATCAAACAATTATTAGGAAATATTGATATCTTTTTACCTGTAATTATATATATATTAATGAATGAAATAATATTTAGGAGTAACTGACAAAAATTCAGTTAAAATCAACTAATCATTAATTAACAAGTATTTCGATGTGAGACCAACTTTTGAACTGACAATTAGAAACAATAATTCTTTATTTATATTTATAAATACATATAACATATGCCATAAAAACTTAGTTTTTGATTAACATATATGTTTTGTGTGCCTTACAGTATATTTCATATATTATCTCATATTTTTTATCGATTATTTTTTGTGCCAAACGGACAACAATTAGTTTTTAAGCACTTTTTTATATCTATTTCTACACTAATTTTTGACGGAAAAACAAGTTAACAAAATCAGTGACTTTTATATCAAAATTGTTTTACTTTCTTACAACTCAACACTTTATACACAAATCTCTCAATAACTCTGTAATAACTCAAATCTTGGCATAACTTTTTTATACCAAATTCTTTTAGTTTTACACTAAATATATTGTATTTTATATTCAAATTTAATGTCTAGTCATTCAATTGTATTTCAATTAATGGTATATAATATTAATATATTAGACCCGAGAATGCAATACTATTTAGTATTTAATATAAAACTGCAATTTTTAATAAGTTATTAAACAGAATAATGTCTGACATGAATATTACACGTATTCTATATATAATTATTAACATTAATTTAATTAAAAATGCATTTATTGTAATAACTTTGATGAATAGCTTATCATAAAATGTAAATAAACTTATCATTGAATAAAATAAAGATTTAATTAATTGGAAAACAAAGTCATTATTAATATTTGTTTTGAAAAATAAATTTATTTAAATACCGTATTCAACCTCTTTGGTGCCCCATTGGGTATTGTGAGGGCCGCTGACTCGGGTTCACTTTAAAATAGTATGGCCCATACTGTATGGGTTGTTACCCGGGTAGTAGATCATCCCCTCTAAGAAACTCACACAACATCCTATGGCTTGATATCCAACATTAATAGCAATGAATATATTTATTTATCAATTCAATCACTAATTATACATTTGAATGAAAAGAGAATTATTTCTATTCAAAACATATTTAGTCGTTTGTGGTATTAATTTAGGTATTATTATTAGAGTCAAAATAGTATGGGGTGTGACCCGGATAGTACCCAACCCTCTCTAAAAAAGTGACATAAGTTATGTCACATAACACCCCATTGGGCCTAAAGAGGAAGAATACGGTAGTAATCAACGCAACATTTTGTTTGACATTACATTTCGTATGTTTTACATTTTTCATTTATTTATATAAGCAGTCAATAAAACTAATGTGTGTTTTGTGTGCGAGAGAGAGAGAGAGAGAGAGAGAGAG
>CAJPIZ010002621.1:0-13233 GCA_905368565.1 Medioppia subpectinata
AGTTTTGTTGTAATGCTTATAAACAGTATCACAGAATTTCATGATTAAAACAGATATCGTTTATTTCATTATGAATTTTAATCCATAAATTCTTGTCTTTTAATTTGTAGCGAATGAACGACAAAACAAAAAGAAATGATAAAACAATTTAAACATTGGATTTGATAATATTATAATATTTGAATCGTTTGAAACATATTATAAACGAGAAAAGAGATAATAAAACAAAAATTTCCATTTATTAGAAACTAAATGACCGAAAAATTCATGCAAAACCAGAAATGAGAGAATTATTTCTCATTAAACCAGACGTCGACTTACAGTATATTCTGGGATACAATCGTATTGACAGAAAAATGCAGAAAAAATTGCATAAATATTTAACATAAATATTAATGTCTATTCTCTTATAAATGTTTTGTCTAATCATATAATATTTGATTTCTCGTCGCTGTCTATACAGATAATAATAATAATATTAATAAATTTCGTAAGTTTTCTTTATTGCAAACAAAAAGCCAAAGAATAATATTTTGTTGCATAAAAATCAATAGAAAAAATATTTGATTATAACTTCAATGTATTAAACTTACGGCTAAACAAAACATGAATTTCATTTTGTTTCCCCGTTTTAAATATTCAAATCAAGAGAGAAAAACAATTTATTTCTGTTACTCTCCTGTATTCCTATTTTCATATCTTTAAAAACCATTATTAATTGAATAATACATTTGCGAACCCAAAACCCCTTACTATTTATGACGAAAGAGAGAGAGAGAGAGAGAGAAGAAAAGGGAAGAATTCAAAGATTTATATGATATATGTTTTATTCATACGAAGAATAGTCTTCACAAAACATATATAAAGATAGAGATCTTGCGCTCCATTGGCTCACAAGACACTGCATTTCCATTCAATTTATTAAATATCAAATTATTATAAAAGAAATTAATTTTAAAAAATATATCTCCAAAAGAGGGTTTAAATTATCGAAATTTGTTTTCTTTTATATAAAGTATAAGAATTTTGAATCACTTTTACATAAAATATATTAAATCTTACAAATATTTGTGAATTACATAAATGCGTTAATATTTCTACAAAACTTCATAAATAAATTGGATTTAATGAAAGTCTGGAAAATTTAATTTAAGAAATATATTGTAGAGTTAGATATAATTTAATTATTTTTGGTGTGATTTTGTCTACAAATGTCAGTTTATTATTTCTACATTAATGTCAAAAAATGTTTCTTAAATATAAAATACTATTTTAATCAAAAAGTTTAAACAATAAAAAAAACTTTATAAACACTTTTAATGTAAATAATGTAACAACAGATTTGCTAAACAACACAATAATCTGTATATAAATAGAAAGTGGATATAAATTCAATTCGTGTCACATTTACTCAAATTTATTTTTATCTCGTTTTGCGTTTACTTTTTAATCTTAATTAACGTTATGTTAGAAAATCATTGCAGAAAAAAACCAATTCATTGTATTATTATTATAAAAGTCAGTCTCGACTCCAGTTGTCGACGAAAAGTAAAAGTTAAACACAAACAAGAAGTGCATCAAAGCCTGTGATATAATAATATAATAGAAATAGTAATATAAATAATAGTTTCTGTTATTTATATAATGGTTTAAATGTTCAGATGTTATACACATTAAATGTTGGCTTCAGTTCTGATCTTTACATACGATAACAGTCTTCCTCTGAAACACAGTATATATTATATTCATTTGCAATGTTTTATGTGTTTCTCATTTCTAATGTTTTTTAATCATAACGATTAATATTAAAGTGAATTAATAGCAAGAATTAGCAGAATTTTTGTTTAAAAACTTAATTGAAGAATAACTTTGGCTTTAATTAAATATTTCTGTCATCGACTCAATGAAAAATTTGAATTCATAATAAAAGTCTTGAATTTCTTATAATTTCTTAATTTAATTATTTGGTATTTAAAATACACTCAAAGTATAGAAATATTTAATTAATTTTGTGGCACAAGAAATGTTTTGAACAGAAAGTCCAATAATATCCCAAAAATGTTGTCAATAAGTCATTTTAAAGCCAAAGACTGGTTAATAATTGAAAAATATTTTGTAATAAAAATATTGAGTAAATATAAAAATTGGTGTTATTTCTATAGAAAATAAAAATAAATCCTCTTATCTATTGTAAGTTCACTTAAACTTTATAAAACTATTCTCTAGCTCTCTCTCTCCCCTCCCTCCCTCACTCTCACTCTCACTCTCACTCACTCTCGCTCTCTTTCTCTCTCTCTCTCTCTCTCTTAATAAAAAATAGTATATATTTTATCTACAAATTCTTCAAACAGAAAAATTATTATTAAAAATTGTTTTATTGTATAAAATTGAATCTCACTCTTGAAGAAGAAGTAGATCTCTCTCTCTCTCTCTCTTAATAAAAAATAGTATATATTTTATCTACAAATTCTTCAAACAGAAAAATTATTATTAAAAATTGTTTTATTGTATAAAATTGAATCTCACTCTTGAAGAAGAAGTAGTACTCAATTGAATTTGGGATTTATTTTTGGGAAAATCATTATATCGATGGATTACATTCTCAATACAATTTTACAATTGGTTTCACTGGAAAGGGCTAACGTAAATATACTTCATATAAGTTGTATATAAATAATTGACTGAACAATAAAATAAAATAAAATGAGTAAATTAAATCTTTTGAAACAAAATAATTATCGATTTAAAAATATATACATTTTATTTGATATTTTATCGCAAAGAACTTATTTATAGGGAAATTAAATTTAGTTTTATAATGCATTAGTTTTCAATGTTTTCTATTATCTCTGAAAATCTAATTTAATTTGTTTTGTTTTACATTTATTTCTACTGACATTCAATTGAATGCAAATTAAGAGAAAAATCATTAGCAAAAGTAATAAAACAAAAGTCATTTTGATTCAAGCGCTTTATTTAACATGATTCAAGTTAGATGTTAGATGAGCCTATTTTTAAAATACATCAATCAAATAGTTTTCAATTGAATTTTTGTTAAGGTTTTGAAAAAGTGTTTTATATGTTTTGTTAATAACTGATCCCGAAATGCAAAGTGAAATTATAATTTAAAATACATAATAGAATACATAATAAGATATACTTATTATAAAAAGCATTTTAAATTTAAATATTCTCTCTCTCTCTCTCTCTCTCTCTTAATAAAAAATAGTATATTTTTTATCTACAAATTCTTCAAACAGAAAAATTATTATTAAAAATTGTTTTATTATTAATAACTGATCCCGAAATGCAAAGTGAAATTATAATTTAAAATACATAATAGAATACATAATAAGATATACTTATTATAAAAAGCATTTTAAATTTAAATATTCTCTCTCTCTCTCTGGCATTAAACCAGAATTTCTAATCAAATTATAAATCATTTAAAACACAAAGTCTTAATGAATTGCTGAGAAAATAAATAAACGCATTGTTTGCCATTTAGTTTGCGCCTAATTTTATAATTAGATTGACTTATATATTGATTATTGAGAGAAGAGAAGCATTTTTTGTTAATTAAATTACATTTAATTAAATTTTAATGATGACATAAATGATATATAAGTTTTTGTATTATAATAAGTACAATAAGGCTTTGAAAGTTAAAGTGGAAATTAATTCAATACAAAACGAGAGCTCATCTTCAATACAAAAATTATTTTACAATTTTTGATCAAAACGTCAAAAACAAATCTCGTGTGAAATGATTGAGAAGACAGTATTCATAAGGATTTTCATGAGAGAGACTTTCAGCTCGTGTTTTTGTATCGTGTGTTTGGTTTTGATGTTCAAAGTATTGGCTATTATTTTACAGACACTGAATTTGTGGCTCAAAAGCAATCATTAATTTATTTAAAAAGCAAAACAATTTAATGTCATGTTTCCTATTATTAGTGATTTTGCCAACAATTGAGAACAAGAGCTCACATTTTATTATGGGTTTTATATTTGACTTTTAAAAAATAAGACGTCTTTCTTCTCTCATAAACACACATATAATATACAAATAATATGCAAACAATACACTCGACTGTACTGTACATTGAGTTTTCAATTCATATTAACAGCAAAATAGTTTGAATTTAAAGAATTCCTTAACAAATATTTCTCTCAATTTATATTTAACTCAATTCTGTAGAAAACAATATTCATGAAAAAAAACTCACAACAAAACGGTTTTGTTTTGAATATAAAAATAGATTTTCATTTTGAAAGCGGAAGAGAGAATCGACTGATAATAAGAGAGAGGGATAAAGGAGTCAAGAAATGTGAGCTTAAAGTCTAATTGATTAAAAAGAAGAAGAAGAGAGAGATTTTCAGCACAAATAATGCATAAGTAATGTCTCTCTTCTAGTCTTATGTTTTTATTGTTGAACTGATTTATTATTTGTCTTCAGAAGAAAACAATTGATTTATATGAACACATGTATATCGTATATAACTTTTACACATTAGATATCTCTCTCATTATGTTTTGGGTTTTGATTTACTTTTTTCTGTTGTTTATGTAATAATACTAATGAAGAGTTGAGAGTAAGAAGAAAAATTGGTGCAATTCTGTGCCATATATTATACAACACAAGCCATACAACAGTAATAGTAAACATAATTTAATAAAGCAGTCCATTTGATGGTGAACTGGATTTACATATATTAGACAAATCCACAACAATATACAGTACAGTGCATACAATACACATACACTATATGTAAAGCTGTTGTGTATGTGTTTGTTGTCGACTGTATAACAAAAAGCAAAGAGTAATAGCAATATAAGTCTAATATTGATTTTGGTATTTTCACTGGCATTTCATTTCTAGCACTAGATTTTGTCGATCTCTTCAAAGACACACTCTTTCTAGAGATGGAAAAAACTTGTGAATAATAATCAATAGAGATATTCGTATGTATAATATATAATATTCTTTTATTACTCGTTTTGATTACATTTTGTCTGAACAATGAGTGCTATATATCCATAAGAATGAGTGAGTGAGTGAGAGAGAGAGAGAGAGAGAGAGAGAGAGAGAGAGAAAAGAGTAAGAACAGGGATACGAGAGAAAGGAAACAAATGGATGCTAAATGTGAGGCAAAAGTGTGATATTTCCATATATACAGTATAGTGAACGATATAAACGTTGCGATGAGTTTGAATTAAGTGAAAAAACTTTGACTTTAGGGTCAGAATATTATTCCTCAAAAAACTATAAAAACTAAACGCTTTGCCAAAGTGTTTGAGAGAGAGAGAGAGAGAGAGAGAGAGAGAACAGAGAGATACATATAGTAGTAGTTATTTGGTTAATGTAGTGATAGTAATATCGAGATATTTTATAAAATTTTATATATTTTTCAAATGTATGGTTCGTGAAGAATATTCTGTCAATGAATGTATGAATGAATATAAAAGTTATTCTTTTGAGAGCCAAAACTCTCACTTATTTTGTGTCATTTCGTTCAGTATTTTCGATAATCACATGAATTCTTTGATCGCATTTCTGGATACCAATCGACAAAAGTCTCAGTTTTCTCTACTATTAGTGTGAATACATTTGAAACATTTTCGAGATTTATATTTGAGTCTTTAAATCATTCAAACACTCCGTTTGTATACAAAACCACACAAATAAGAGAGAGAGAGAGAGAGAGAGAGAGAGAGAGAGAGATGTTGGAAATGAGAGAGAAATACCAAAACTTATTTCTCCAAATCAATCAAATATTTCAAGAGATATAATACTTGAGAGAGAGAGAGAGAGAGAGAGATGAAATGTAGACACAGAATGATTGCTCAGATTTTGTAGTTTGGAGATGAATAAGAAGGACTCCATATATAATATACAAAAATATATACAATATATTACTCTTCAATGGGTTTCTTGTATTGCGTGTAAAACTCATTTGAATGATACGTAAGTTTATATAAATGGATGAAAGCTTTTAAAGATCTCATATGAGATGTATTAATGTTAAGGAATCGGAGGGCAAACCAAACCAAACTCAACCCATATATACCATCAGAGGATTCATTCAATTCGTATACATTTAGTGTGAGTTTGCGATGAGTTTTAATTTATATACAAAACCAATAATGAAAACGAAAGGAATGCCATATAATTGACAGACATATTAGTTGTTGGAAATGAGAGAGAAATACCAAAACTTATTTCTCCAAATCAATCAAATATTTCAAGAGATATAATACTTGAGAGAAAGAGAGAGAGAGAGAGAGACTCATCGCTTTCATCGTGTTTTTTATTACCATTACTTTGACATTCATTTCTCTCGTAAACTCATTAGACTTTCGTCTCTTCTTCTTCTCCTTCTTCTTATTTGACATTTATTTTTATTCTTTATATTTATTTACTTCTAATACAAACAATTGACACCAAATATATATATATTTCTTAAGACGTCTCATAAGATTTAGTCTCCATTTACAGTGTCTGTCGTAGTATTGAATACAATGTTTAGTTTTGATGCAAACATTGTCTCAAAAACTATATATTTGTTGTCTCCAACTTTTATAGCTCTCATATATATTGTAAAGTTTTTAATTTGCGAACGAAATATAATGTATTTGTTTGGCTTTAGGTTTGTTTGAAGATTACGCCCAAAAGACAACTTTAAAAAGAGAAAAGGATTTTCACTTTTTTTTGTTAACAATTGATTGCAAAAGAGTGTAACACTATTTTCAAATCCTTAATAACATCTCTATTTTGATATCGACTCTCTCTCTCTCTCTCTCTCTGAGTCGTTGTCCTCAATCTTGTAAAACTAAAACACAGGGATTGGATGTGAAAGACGGCCAAAAACACAGCGACATTACAATTGATTTCGATTTTTATTATTCTTCTTCTCATTTTTGCACAATTTATTTGACTATAAATTTGGAGGAGTTTTTCGTTTATCCCATCAGACAATCAGACAATCATTTATTATCACAAAATTCTGTCTCTTATGTACAATGAGTTACAAACAGTGAATTGGAGTTAACGGCGAATTGCATATAAGATTCTTAAGTTTATTTTACCGATTAATTGGGGCATAAAATCTAGAAAAATATATATTGAGTTTAAATATCCACTTATTTGGGGGTCAATGGAGGGGTAGAGACGAGGACTGGAGCCTCAAATGGGAATACATATGAAACAAATAATTATTAGAGTGCATAATGAAAATGACCCAGGAGGTTTGCAAGTTTCTATATCCCTATTATGTCTGTACCGCCAGACGGTCTCAATTGTTATGGACTTTTTAAAATAACGATTCCCTCTGTTTTTGTTGTAAATAAAAAATAACTTTTATTTTCATTCAAATTGAAAAATACTACAAATAGAAAGTTTTTTCTATTTAAAAATTTGCTTTCTATCACCGTTTGGGTCACGCTTTTAATTTTGGCTTTTTATTTATTTTGTACACAATTCTTATGGTTGTATTCATTATTATAGCCAGTATTCAAGTAATACTTCCCAAAGCTTTTTATGTGGATAATAGTCTCTCTCCGTCTCTGTATTTAATATATATTAAAGTTATTTAAGTTGTGCTGAAAGTCGTTATGATTTTTTAGGTCTGTTTGGGCACAATATATACACAACACATTCAAGACATCCATTTGGCTAAAAATTTCATTTCGCTTTTTATTATGCAATGTAATAGCGTTTGAATTACACATTCATTTGCCGTTTAAAGACGTGTTTCGGTGGAAATGAATTCAAGCATTTCATTAAATTATATAATAACCCATAATATCTCATAAAAATATTTTTCTATACAA
The DNA here is from genome assembly GCA_905368565.1 of Medioppia subpectinata. Classification (NCBI taxonomy): domain Eukaryota; kingdom Metazoa; phylum Arthropoda; class Arachnida; order Sarcoptiformes; family Oppiidae; genus Medioppia; species Medioppia subpectinata. The sequence continues at coordinate 7,835 of CAJPIZ010002621.1, forward strand.
CTTATCCCAAAGAGAAAAATGAGCGAAATATATATTTCTTACTCAAAGAAATGTGGAATTAATTCATGAAATCGTATGACATTTCTAACGACATTTTTAGTACAAGTTTTTCATATATTTATAATGCATTATTTTACTTTTCGACAAATCCTTTCAATCCGTTTTTTATACTTATGTTTACAAAGAATTTAAATTTTTATTTTTTATATAAATATTTTAAATGACAATATATTTGCAGATTATTATAGTCATTGGAAATTAAATACATGTAAATCCTTATAAAATAGGAATATTCTTAGCAATTATTGAATTCAACAAAAAATGGGAATTCATATTCACGTAAACAGTTTTATCACTGCTTTAATCAAATATTTATTTATGGCTTTTATTTAGTATACACGGGGTATGAAATCTGTGTTCATTTTGCTGTTTAAATAAGTCTTTTATCCTTTTCTGGACGGAGAGAGAGAGAGAGAGAGAGAGAGAGAGAGACTAATAAAAATATATAGTTTAAAATTTCTTCTTTGACACAATTATACCGATAGTAATAATAATAATAATAAAACAGTTTAGAGAAATGTATTTCTTGGGCGAAGCAATGCTAACAATACTATTGAATTGAAAATATTATTTTTTAGCCCACATTTCATACAAAAAATCACTTATTGTTTATTATTATTATTTATTTAATATTAAAATTTTTGCTTTTAAAGAGCATTTTGAATGACATTCCTATCAACACATGTATACAAGTATTACATAAAGAATTTGTTGTCTTTTCAACAAAAGATGTAGAAAAAGAAGAAATTGAATTCAGAAAACATTACATGATTTTTGTTATTCATGTAAAGACTCGTCTCTCAGTCTATTCTCACTCTCCCTGTCTATCAATTGTCTGAAAATTGATGAGAAATTTATTTTATTTCATTTCTTTACTCATATTGTGATTCAATGCATGATTTCTTATTAGAAAAACTTTTAGTTTAACAGAAATCTCATTTTCTGATCAAATGTTTTTCTATATCTGATTATAACAAATATATAAAGTATATATTTTTAGCTTAAGTTATGTTTCCAATGCGAATATATCTATTGGTAACTAAAGTGTATTTTTACTTGTTTTCATGAAATCCTTTATATTTTTTTGCTGTAAAACCTTTTATAATCTAAATATTCAATAAATGTAATTTTGTATACTTTTAGGACTTTTAAAGAGATTTCAAAAATACTTATACAATATTAAATCCAATTCTGAAAAAAGTTTTGCTACAATTTATAGACAAAATTGATTTATCTTTTTGTGTTATGAATTTTATATATATTTTTAAAAGTAAATATTTGTTTCAATTTTTTTATTAACAAATATTTATTATAATAAGAGTATTAAATAAAAAATTTAATGACATTTCAGATAAATCAAAAGTCTTTTTGCTTTCAAAACTATATATGAAATAATATATAAATAAAATATTTATAGATTTGTTTGGCGCTGATATCGACCAGAAAGTCGACGGCAATGTCCGATGACATCGATTGGAACCGTTTGGGTATTAGTTATGATAATAATAACAATAATAATGAAGAATCGGATGACTCGAGACATGAATATCGTAATGACTTCAATGATAACCACAACAGACATAACTTTAACGGCGGAAGTGATTCGGCTTTAAGTAGTTTTGAACAACAAAAACAGCCCCAAAATGGGAGACAACATGAATGGAGTGATAGCGACAACAATGGCAACAAATTATGGCCAAAAAGAGGACAAAATCCCATATCTTTGGCAATTAAGTCGAGAAGAACTCTGAAATTGATTCCACACAATGAAGAGATGCAGGAATTGGAGCCACAAATCATTGAGATTACATCCAAACCAATACCACTGGCCTTACATTTTAAGACACATTCGAGTCAATTAACGGTTCATCAGTCCATGCATTCAAGTATTGATTTTTATCCTTTATTTTATGTATTTATTTATATCAACGAAACTATAATTTATTATTTATATACAAAATGCTGTAATCAAGGTATGCATTATAAGTTACAATACTTGAATTGAAACTTATTATGCTAAAAATTATAACTCTACTTAACATATTGTAATATATTTATTGGGAATTCATAAATTATTTAATAGGAACATTCATATAATTTCAATCACCTTAAATAATATGCCATAATTTATAAAAACACTATTTAATCAATTATTCAATTTTGAATAATTTTGAATTTACAAATAACTGATAACTTTTATACATAATATAAAAACATAACTAATTCTCATACATCCCACTCTCATTCCTATGGCATATGTTTTAATCAATTGGGCGTCAATGCAATACATGTCTAATAATTAATTAATCATATATTTACAGATCCTGTGGACAGAGTGGAGGAGATATTAACCCACGAAAAGCCTTATAGAATGAGACATCAAGTGATGAAACCTATCATTCAAGAAGTGAATGAAATCATACAACCGTATCGTCATTTTGTACAACATATCAATCCTCTCATCGAAAACATTAAGACAATAGTATCGGAAAAGTCTCATCACATGCACGGCCGACACCCGAACCCCGATCACCACAATATGGGTCACATGACCCCTAACCACATGACCCCTAACCGTCCCCATCATTCGCACAACTCCTTTGATAATAACTTTAACAATGCTTTTGGACATCATTTTGAACAAAATCATAATTCCCAGAACTATAACAACCATCAAAACCATCAAAATTCAGGTCATTTTGAGCCAAAGTCGGAAAACTTTAGGATTAATCCGACACAAGATATGGGAAGGGATTTCTCGGCTTCTAATCCGTTGAAAACCTATCGAATATTTCCCATAGTATTGAAGAGGTCTGACATCTCAGGCCAGTCGGCCAACACTGGGCCAACACTTCCGCCACAACTCTTACACGCACTCAGATATTTGAATGCCATTTAGAGATTATAATTAAATCCAACATTTTATCCAATTTTCAATATTTCTATTTAATTACTTAAGATTTAGTTGTATTTTATTTTTTATAATTAATACTTTTTTGTATTCATTTATAAATGAAATTAAAATTGAAATATTTCTTAACATATCATAGAAAGGAATATATTATTTAAGTGGAAAAATAAAAGTATCAAAAATCAAATATAATGATAAATTTGTAATTAAATACATTGATATGATTCGCATAATTAGTATATCAATTATAAATGCATTTTTCTAATTGAGTTAATTATGAGAATTAGGAGTTTTTTGGTGTCAAAAAAATTTCTATAAATACACACTTATGTAATATTTACTCTCAAATTAATCATATAATATCTGATAATTATGTTAATAATCTATATATGAATTTAATTAAAGCACAAAATTAAACACAAACTTTATTTATTTTTGAAGATTGTTGTCAAACCGAGAGATATATCGTAAGTGTGAAGAAAATTAATTAAATTAAAAACTTTTCTTAAATATAAATATTGCGTTTAGTTTACTAAACGTATGGCATATGATATGAATGGCAACCTTCGCTGGTATTGTGGGTTTCAATAAATGAGATACAAATATATTCTCTAATAATTTTTCAGATAAAATAACTTTTCATAAAAATGAGATCAAAATATACACTTTGTTATCGCAAAATGAGTTGATTTATAAGCCTTTGAGGGATATTTTGAAGCCTTCAAAAAATTGTATTTTAAATTTTGAACGATTGAGTGAATGAGATGTGCGAAAAACACACATTTTAATAACTTTAATGCACTCTAACTCTAATATTAATCTCATTTTAAATAGAAATGTTTGATTAAAAAATATATTACTTTAATAAAATTTACTGTAATTCATGTCAAATAGTATTAATAATATATATAACTATCGAAATATTATTAACCGTCCGATAAATACTTGAAACGACCTGTATTTTCATTACACACTTCTTATATAATGAATGTTATTTAGATAACAGTTATTCAGTCAATAATATTATTTTTTTCATGGTAACTCGTCTTTAATGCCTCGTCCTATCACTCTCTCAGACAACACATCAAACAACTAATCATTTCTCTTACAAAAAATCTGTAGTTTATGTCAAAAGAAGTTTTTGTATGAAATATAAGTTTGAAATACGAGATCAATCGCTAATACATTCATTCATTCGTCGACTTCTGCCGTTAAAAATCAAGTATATTATAGACCGGGAGAGGGGTTAATACCGGAGAGACAATGTTTGCCAAATTCATTGTTAATGTATGTAATGATTGTGTAATCACTTTATAATTAAGAAGATATATTCATTATTACGCTATGAAATTTGATTTTCTCATTACATGTGCAGCTCATTGTATTGATTCCAGTGCTGAGTCCTACGGGTGCTGACTATGGGATGGAAGACATATCAAACTATAGATTGAATGATGACATGAAAAAGTTTCCGGTCAGGAGTCCGGACGACTTGTTTGGCTTTGAAGTGCCGCCTAATACTGAACTCAACGCCAATAACAACAATAATCATAACCAAAATACTGATAACCAAAATCAATACAATAGTAATATTGATTACAACGAATATTTGGATCAAAACAATGTTATGCGACCGCAGAAGAAGACACCGCCGAAGAAAGTGCGCAAAAATAAGATCAAATCCCATCGAAAGCCAATACAACCAAAACCAATGCCAAAAATGATTTTCTCGCAATACATGAGCCCTCATATGCTTGAGTCNATATTTGGATCAAAACAATGTTATGCGACCGCAGAAGAAGACACCGCCGAAGAAAGTGCGCAAAAATAAGATCAAATCCCATCGAAAGCCAATACAACCAAAACCAATGCCAAAAATGATTTTCTCGCAATACATGAGCCCTCATATGCTTGAGTCGGACGAGAGCTACCCATTGAACCCAATGGACACTTTCAATGACCAATATTTGGCACAACTTATGCCTCATATCATATCCACTGCCGAACAGATGGCCGTCAAACAGGAGGAACAGTCGCCGCCATATGTCGGACATCCAGTGATTCCGCCCTCAAAACTCTTGGATTTTTTCCGATCACAACATTTTTACGACGTGTCCGACGATCCGTATGGCATGAAGAGGTCCGATAAAGTGTAGCCAAAACATCCAGGTCATTTTTGTCCCTCATTTGTATACTCGTTTTGAATGTAAATTTAATAATTGTTTGATATGTAAGTCATTATTACTTATTTCCCCAAAAACTCTTTGATTTCACACAAAAGTAATTCGCAAAATAGTTTTTAAACTTTTTTATAATTACAAAATAGTTATGACATAAAAATTAAATAATAAGATAATAATTTCAGACCATATCTCAGAAACAGTCTTATCATTAATTAGATTTTATTTTGTTGTAAATTTTATTTTTT
>CAJPIZ010002622.1:0-13233 GCA_905368565.1 Medioppia subpectinata
TTTACAATTGCATAAAACTTTTATATTGCCATTAATTAAATATTCAAACAACTTTTGGACATCGACTACAACACAAACTCAAAATCTAGAATAGATACAAGAAAACATTGTCGATTCATCATTCTGTGTATAAATGGAAAAGTACAAATTGACGGAATTTTAAACGGTGGAGGATGAATCGCCCGGGGTGCCCGTGGTGCCCGTGGTGCCCGTGATGCCCGGGGTGCCCGACCTGCCCGGCCTGTCCAGAGTACCCGAGGTACCCGACCTGCCCGGCTTGCTCGGCCTGCCCGATCCTGCCATGCCTGACCGAACTCAATTAAATTATACAATTTAACAAAAAATTCAAATTTCTTAAAAAATATTAAATAATTGGTAATTTTATACCAATATTAAATTTCATACTATAACACTTAATTATACATGTATGCTATATTATGTTATGTTAAGTTATGTTTAATAAATAATATTTTATGTTGTGTTTTATTTAATTACAATTGCCGTGAATATAAATAATTTTTACAAAATAAATATTTGATAAATTATAATAATGTCGTATGTAATTTATTTAAAATTATTAACTAATTTAATTAAGTTTGGTCAGGCATGCCAGGGTCGGGCAGGTAAGGCAAGCCAGGCAGCCCGGGAACCACGGGCACCACGGGCACCCCGGGCACCACGGGCACCCCGGGCAATTCATCCTCCACCATTTTAAACTGTTATAAATACAGACTGTCCACGATATATGACCCTATTGTGTATTTCTATAGAAAACCATTATATGACTACAATATCTTAATCAGGTGTAGATCAGGCATCTGTAGACCGATTTAAATAAACTTGGATGTTATCAAATAAGTATAAGCTATACTTTAAATTCTGATACTCAATAATTAATTTTTCTAAAATCTCTAAAATATCAAGGGCAATATTTAAATTCTTTTAAAATATTTACATTTTTGTGAATTATTCAATGAAATCCTATGTAAAAGACTAATTACTTAATAAAATAACCAAGGAAAGTATACTCACGATAACTATATAATTTAATTTTTATGAAATTTATATTTTAAAAATAAACAACTATATATGTTTACAATTGCATAAAACTTTTATATTGCCATTGATTAAATATTCAAACAACTTTTGGACATCTACAACAACACAAACTCAAAATCTAGAATAGATACAAGAAAACATTGTCGATTCATCATTCTGTTTATGAATGGAAAAGTACAAATTGACGGAATTTTAAACTGTTATAACTACAATTATCAGGTCATTAAAATCGGGGCAGTTTTTGGCAATTTTGATAGTACATTGTAAAGATTTAGATTATTTATCATGTTGATTTAATGAATCCGACCATGATGGTCATATTCAGAGAGGGCGACCAAAATATGCCCGTTTAAGTGCTATGTAATTCAAATTACCAAATATCATTCCCGGATATATCTAAGAAAGTACATTTTACTCTGGTACATTTAAAATATGGACATGCACAATTACTTATTAATAATTGTATTTTAATTGCAATTCATTTTTCAAAAATGTTTGATAACTACACTCCTTATAAATCTCCCAATAATAAAATAGCCTTGGTAAATACCTATATAAACTGAGCACATCTTATCAAATGATCATTATTAAGTCATACTTGGTTTTAATTTAACTCTCTTGAAACTACAACACAATTAACGGGTAAAATGTTATTTTGTTGTAGAATTTAACAAATAATTATAAACAGGAGCACGCAAAATCACGAAAAAGTTAGGCTTTGCTTCTATGCTCCCATAGACAATACATTACAGTTTACCCTTGTTTACACAGTTTTACCCGCCCTGCGTGCCTGTGATTATAAATATATTTGCAGACCTACTCCGCAATGTGCATGGTCAACAAGTTGATGATTGTGGCGATTATGAACGCTATGTTAATTGATGTGGCAATTGTTGGCATTAACGCCTGTCCACCTGATTCGCTTGGTTGTCCCTGTGCTAAAGTCCGTGGTGTTGCAATGTGTAAAGTAAATTTGTCATGTGTTCTTAGAAATGGTGCTAGCATGATCTTAAATTATTTAATCAGATTATAAATAATTAAGTTAGTTAATATATTTAATGTATCGTCGATTGAACACAATTTTTAGCTTAAATCTGATTATTCTATAATAACTATTAAAAGTTTCATTTATGTTGATTTAATTAATTTAATAAAATATAATTAATCTATAATTTGTTGATAATTGTATTATTGATATTCAATATACATAATATGTGGAATGATTATGAATATGAATATCATATTATGATTTAACTTATGTTATTATTTATTTTATATTTTATTAATATAATAATGAATTATATTAACGTCTAACATTAAATTAAGTTATATTTTGAATAATTACTACAAATTTTACATCATGTGTTATGATTCACCAATTAATTAATAAGTTTATCAAAATACCAAATTTCTATCATAAATCAATCATGATATAACTCTAAATTAACAAAAATCTGTAAATTTTTCACAAAATTATGGTAATTGTAAGAATAGATTGTTATTTGCTCTAGTATTCAGAGTCCCAAGTAACCAAACTTTTACTTGATAAGTTTTATTAAAAATTACATAAATCTTAAAGCTACAGCTTTTTAAATAAAAACAAAACAAATAATAGTTTATGACAATTAATTCAATTTACATTAAACTTTAATCAATGATCATGAAATGTAGAATTTGTTCAATGTAAATAGTATTTAATTATAGAAAATAATTTTACAATCTATCTGATTTAGTTGTAATTATTCATCATTTTTAATTGCTATCAATGTATTTATTATATTGACAATTGTGAGTTTGATTTTGGTAGAAATAGGATTGGATTTGCGCTATACAAATAAACAAATTATTATTTTACTATTTTTGCATTCGGACTGCATTTGTAAAATTAGTTTTGAATTATTTTAAACATGTACATTTTTAAACGATATTTTAATGTTGTAAATTCAAAAATTTAATTCGTACTAATTAGTTAGATATAATTTAAATTAGGTTTACCAAGCTTATAAGTTATAATACACTGTATAAACTTGGTAATTTTTCATTGTATTTGTCGTTGTTTCTAAGTTTGTATAATATTAATATTAGGATTTCAATTGTATTTTCAGTATTTAATTAATAGCAACATAAATATTTTATACAATTTTAAAATCTATAGCCATTTGCATTTTTACATAATATGTAATATTATATTATGTATAATTATATTATAATTCTAAAATATTAAAACAATTATTAAATATTTGTCAACAACCAAACAAAGCCAAAATGAAGTGAAAACATTGTATTTCACTATTACTAAAATATTGCACAATATTATTATTGTATCAAATATTTAATGTTAAATTACAGTTCAATGAAAATGTGTTTTTTATTATTAAACGTTAAACATCTAATATGTTTTAGATTATTTAAATTTTTTATAGCATTATTGATATTTAAATTTATTTAAAACGCTTTATTTATAAATTTTTATTGAGTTTATTGAAATTATTAAATTGATATTTATCTTGTTATTTAATTTTTATCACATAACTTTATATATATTTTTTTGTTTTAAATATTTTACTATAAATAGGTAGTACAAATGATTGCCAGTGTTACTAAAATAGTGCACAAGATTACTGTTTTATAATAAAACATTTATTGAATATTTAATGTTAAATTACAGTTCAATATATATATTTATGTTATTATGAAAAGTTAAACATATACTATTTTTAAATTATCTTAATTTATATAGCATTGTAAAGTATTATTTACTAATGTAATTTTAATTATAACTTTATATAATGTAATTAATATTTCAATTTATTTGAAAACTTTATTTATAAAATGTATATAATTTTTTATTGAGTTTATTAAATGTGATAAAAATAGACAATTTCTGTGACAAATACGATGACAGCAATGGGAATGCCTGTCATATACGGACCCAACGCTATCTTTATGGCGTTTAAACGAAACACACTATCCGTTTGTGTCTCGGATTCAATGAATTTATTTTGTAAAATATATGTGTATTTGTAAATGAAAAATGAATCTCGCCACAAATTAAATAATCCAGTATCTATCGATGTGTGTACTCTATTAATAAATAACAATAATTAATTTAGTACAATTTCAAATTAAACATTTTGATTATTGCTGGTACTATCTGCGAGTATAAAATTTGTTTTTTGTAAATTATAGTTAATTAATTATAATTAATTATACAAACATTTCTCTAAATTGTGAACCGATATATTTATATGTCTTATGAAAAGTCATTCCAATGTATTGCAAATAGTTTCGCTCAGATATTATATATACGGACTGACGGCCTATATTTAGCACTCGAGCTAGTTGCTCAATAATTGGTGTTCCTGAAATAAATACGTGCGTACGCTTATTACGAACATTGTCAATGATCATGGGCAATTTATCGAACATTTCATTAAAATTTGTAATTTCTTTACGTTGATTCAAAACTCTGTTAATTATGATCTTCTCGGTTGGATTTGAATGAGCCTATTGTATAAATGTTAAGCATTAGTTATCCCTTAAAGCTTAAACTATAATTATGAACATTGATAACTGGATTGAAATCTCCCAGCAGTTAATGCATAAACTGGGATATTAATATCCTATGCTTTAGTGTGTTTTATGCTGGGCGATTATTCTCTCAGTTTATGCAGTTTAATGCTGGGAGATAAATATCCCAGTTTGCACAATAGACACAGAATAAAATTAACACTATTTATACTGTAGGAAAAAAGTTGCATTGCGCATAAACTGAGTGAATAATCTCCAAAACTTTAATTATAATACGGTACTCTAAAAATTTTTAACTTCGGATTTAATTAGAAAAAGTTATTTGAAAAATAAAAAATTTTGTAATAATTGTATACGTTCTTTATGATTATTAACGTAATTGTTTTACTTCACTTACATCAATTTTAATTTTGCTAAAATAATTAAAATAGTGAAATAAAAATTGGTAAAAATTTGGTAATGCAAATGTTACCGATTTTTGCGATGTTACCAATATTTTTGCGCAAACTCCTTTCATTAAACCTAACCACTCATATTTGTGCACATAATATATGACTAAAATACTATTTTTGATTCTAGAGATAATCCTAGCTTCTTGCAATAAAATATATTGATAATAAAATTATACAGAAACAAGGATCACACAGCGATGCTATACGTTAACCACAATTCGAGAAATGTATCAAAGATTTTTAATTTTTCAATACTATTGTTATTGAATACTCTCACTATTATTATTTTGTGAATTTTAAATGTTTTTGACAATCCCGGCGTACATGTCATACATCGGCGGACTCTTTGGCCTTTGGTTTGGCACTAATGGCCAGCAATTGATTGTCGCCGTAATTGACAGCCGATTATGGCTTTGGTTGAGGCGATCACTTGTCCACAGGTTTTCGCGGAATAACAGAATTCAGACCATAAATACTGTTTCAATGCAATTAAATAATTAAATTATACGACAAAGTAATTTTTGAAAAGTAGCATTGAGTAAATATATCAATATTATAATCAACCATAAAATTATTGTTTCACTTAATTTTTTATCAGAATTAAACATAATAAATGCAATTATGAAAAGGATAATGAACTAGAATACTTTATTTTATTATTTTAAAAGTAAGATACTTTTCAGACAAAAATACTAAAATATAAATTTACTGATCATTATTATTTATATCCATGTTTTAACGCTGGGCGCAATTACCATAATCAAATACTGTTTAATAAGGATCCAATAAACACATCGTCTAATATCCAATGGAAACTCAATGGTAACGTAAACTCTTGGCCCGCAATAACAGATAGGTCGTAGAGAAAAGGGGTTAGATATGTTTAAAACATTAATACAAATATTATATTTGAAATATATCTATATATACAAATGCAGGAGATCGCAAGTAGGCTTAAAAAGCTAGACTGGCAACACTATGCTCCCATAGAAAATACATTATAGCAATGTCCTCCAATGCCCAATTATGCCTGCTCTGCGTTCCCCTGTACAAATGTAATTAATTTTGTAAACTGCTCTGAATTATTAGCTTAAGTCTATGGCTATATTTTAACATCGGTAAACTCTCATAAGCTTAACATGAACAATTATATGGATAATGCTAAGTCTACGGCAATGCTAATGCTATTGTTAATGTTAAGTCTACAGTATGACATATGATTAACATAGGCAATGCTAAATCCATGGACAAAGGCTTTGTCACAAAGCTAACTCAATGGTATCTAATGCTAATTCTAATTTTATAAACTACTGTTAAATCTATATGGAATGCTAATCCTATAACTCGTATTACGTGTATAGATAATGTTAATCTACTCCTTGAGTATCACCCAAATTGTGGTTAATTGTGGTTAGCATTGATAATACATTATTAAAATAGTTACCATGGTGAAATATGTTTTCAAATGAGATACGATCTATTGATATACAATACTAATATACACAGCGTACGCTCCATACATTGTACCTTGTATTCAAAACAATGGCCTATTATTGTTCTATAGAAATAAATGTATACTAATATACCAATTTGATAAATAGTTTTTTCAATTAATCAAATAAACGAATTATAATAAAAATAAATATGTTAAAACGTGACATGGATACTTGCTTGAAGACACTTGCTCAAAAACATTTGCTCAAAATATACTTGTTCAAAAATCTTTTAATTGCCACTATTAAGATTATTATTTATATAAAATTTTAATAATTTATGTAATAATTAAAACTTTATTACAAAACTAGTAATTTTTATGACATAGATAAACTAAATTTAATTTTATAATAATATAACTTTGCAAATTTATAAATCTAACTATTTTAGAGGCATTACTGAATTTTTTCTGGCTAGCACTTTTCGTTGATTTTTAATTGAAATTCAAAGTGCAAATGGGAGACTAATCTCCCAGTTTAAGCTTCTAGGGTTCAATACCGATTACAAATTAAACACCAATATTCGTATAATAAATACAAAAATTATTATATTTTATATTATCTTTTATTTTACAGATAATAATAATGTTTAAAATAGTAATTTAAAATATTCGAGCCAATGTATTTCGAGCAAGTGTCTGGCTCACGATAAAACCACTATTGTACAATAAATACGGTATCATTTTATGGCATGTATTTTACCATGAACTAGATCCATACATTATTGTATTAAACAAGAAATAAATCTTTAACATCTATCAAAGTTAAATAGTATCATATAAAATTTTAATAATTTATGTAATAATTAAAACTTTATTACAAAACTAGTAATTTTTATGACATAGATAAACTAAATTTAATTTTATAATAATATAACTTTGCAAATTTATAAATCTAACTATTTGAGAGGCATTACTGAATTTTTTCTGGCTAGCACTTTTCGTTGATTTTTAATTGAAATTCAAAGTGCAAATGGGATACCGATTACAAATTAAACACCAATATTCGTATAATAAATACAAAAATTATTATATTTTATATTAATAATAATGTTTAAAATAGTAATTTAAAATATTCGAGCCAATGTATTTCGAGCAAGTGTCTGGCTCACGTTAAAACCACTATTGTACAATAAATACGGTATCATTTTATGGCATGTATTTTACCATGAACTAGATCCATACATTATTGTATTAAACAAGAAATAAATCTTTAACATCTATCAAAGTTAAATAGTATCTACAGTAAAATGTATATGATTTAGTTATAAANTAAAACCACTATTGTACAATAAATACGGTATCATTTTATGGCATGTATTTTACCATGAACTAGATCCATACATTATTGTATTAAACAAGAAATAAATCTTTAACATCTATCAAAGTTAAATAGTATCTACAGTAAAATGTATATGATTTAGTTATAAATTTTTACAACATTTTAAAAGTGTTCTTTATTATAACTTATAATTACAAATAATCTTTTAATATATTAATTGTTTTTTCTTATTAATATACGGCCACACCTGAATTTATTTATAAAAAATAGTAATAATTAATATTAATATTACAAAGTATACCCACATTGAGTTTATACTTTTTATAATATTTATCATGATATGTCTTCATCAAATTTGTAGTGCAGAGATAACATAACCTAATAAATTTAATTAATACTATATTTGATACATTAGAGTGTTTCATACATATTTCATTTTAATTTCATATTTAATAAACATATTTACCAATCCAACTATTATAATTAAATGTATAAATATGTAACAAATGTAATAAAACAGTCATTTGATTTGATGTGACATAGATTGAAAACTAATACACACAATGGATTTCCAGCATATATTACTTGTATTAAAACTATTGAAATACAATTTTGTTAATATTTTTATAAAAACAATTGTATTTTTTGTTACAAAAATTCAACAAATATGTCAATTCATTATTTTAACTATAATTGATTATAATATTAATTTTATAATAATAATTAAATTACTTGCAAAAGCGTTAAGTTTTTGTTTGTTATCCTATGGGGCCATTGAATTAACAACAGATTACTTCATTTATCCCAATGTCTATAGCGTTAACGTAAAGCCGAGCAAAGTTTGCGTTTACCAGAGATTACTATCTGTACGGAAAGGGATGTGTTTTTTGATAAAACAAAGATTAATAATGAATTTGGTTTAAACTATAACTTCAATGTATGGAAAGAAAATGTAAAAGTAATTGTACAAAATGTCGCAAACAAATACTGTAAAAATAGAAGTCTGAAAATTGATTATCCATTTGTTTGTAAAACAAAAGGTTTTGTTGAAAATTATTATTTAAATCATTTTTATGATAAATATTTGCCGCAAATGTTTGCCAACTATTCGTTCAATGATTTATTCAATCGATTCTCAATTAATGGCAACGAATTGATTAACTGTTCGGCAAAAGTGGGCATAAAATACAACAACGAGTACAGAGTGTCCGATAANTTCGGCAAAAGTGGGCATAAAATACAACAACGAGTACAGAGTGTCCGATAAATGTGTCTCTAATGACGACAACACTGTTTTGCACAGTATTTACGGTACGAAAGACTTTGGCGTCTGTTTTAAGTACTTCTCAAACGACGGAAATACTAATCACTTCTCTCTCATTGACGACCATTTCGTTGAGTTTCGCATATCGTATGAAAACCAACAAAATTTCCTTTTAACTGATACTCATTTAGACATTAATTTAAAGAAGAAATATTTTCAAAAAAAATTTGACGGATTCAGGAAAATTAGATCATTTGCTGAACACCTAGTATTATATGTATTCGTGGATCAAATGTCCAATGATTTAATTGTAACGAAAGGGACGGCACTTAAGATACCGAGTGTTGGCATTAATGCAAGGATTAATATATACAAAACTCATGTAAACCGATTGTCCACACCTTATATGGAAATATGTCAACAGAATAAAAGTAATCTTTAAAAAATTTGTAACAAAATATATAAATAACAAATAATTAATGTATTAAACAGATTCGTATTCAAAGTGTTACTGGAATTGTGTAAACAACGAGTACAACGATTTACACAAATGTATACCAAATCCATATTTGAATCAAAATTTTATTGTTCGAAATGCGAGACAAACAGAGTATAAATTTTGCAATAATTCTGTTGTTTTCAACGAATCCATTGTTAATACCAAGTATTGTAAAAATAATTGTATTAAGGATTGCCATCAGATTTACTACACCTTAGAGTTGGATAAAACAGAGTTTATGGGACTCACAGATAGTGTACTTAGAATTCAATACAAACCGTATCAGGAATTTCATTATATAAATGATAAGAGATATCCATTTGTTAAGTATATGTCAGATATAGGAGGTTTGTTTGGGCTGTGGTTTGGTTTAGCTTTCATAGACATCAGTGTTTTGATTGCATTACTATTTTCTGGTATTAAGAATATATTTCTGTCAATTATTACCGAAAATTTTTTAGTTATAACTCAATTAATATACAATACTATTAATCGATTGCTATCACGACTGGAATTGTATAATTGGCGTAGAATTGTGTCAATCATAACAATACCTATAATTGTATTACAAATCTATACATTAACTTACGATTACTTCTCATTTCCCACACAAACGACACTCGAAATGATTGAATTGAAAGACATTTCGACAAATAGTATACCCATTGAATCCATTCCAGCCATAACTCTATGTTATGAACACGCGTTTAAAGATATCATATTTAATAAACATATCCGAAATTACATTGATGATTTTGTATTACCAAATAATCAATATTCACCTAGACTCGTCGAAGACTGTCGACCATATAATTCTACCCAATTTTCATATCCGAACAAATTAGCATGGTATTATTTTGTGGATTGTGACAATACAACAAATCTTTATATGGAAGGATTCCCGCAAAACCTTCCGTATTATTGGTTAAAATATTTCAACGTTTCAAATATGGTCAAATTCGATAAAATAGACCATGATCGTTATATCAAATATGGGTTAAATAACGCAACCATGATGGATTTAAAACATCTTAATAAATACATTGAGTGCTTTTTTGGCGGTAAATCATGTGGAAAATTGCGGTCACCAGTGGCCACACTATCGCCGTTCGGTCGGTGCCAGACGTTTCTGTCAAGCATATCAATGGCCGGCAATATATCCGCACAAACTATGACTAATAAAGTGGTCGACGGCTCGGAAGTGATTACATTCAAAGAGTATCGACAATTTGATGGCGAGATTAATCGGATTAATATTTTGAAAAAACGTTTTATTATTCACTCACAGCGAGAGTTGCCTAAACTAACCGACAGTTGGTTTGAATACAAAGATTATGTGACAATTGGTTCGCAAATTAGCAAACTTTTAGTTAAACTAACGCCGTATTCATTGAGACGACTGCCGGCGCCGTACGATAGCGGACGAGACGGTGGATGTCATGAGAGGTCTGCCGCCGGAGACACGCAATACGATTGTCTGCAGCGATGTTATCGTAAGCAATACGAGAGCCGTAACCGAAACATAACGCCGTGTTATGCGGACTACGATTTACCGACAATTCAGTTAAATATAGGCAATAAAATTCCAAACCATTGCTCCGTTCAGTCATTTAACTTAAATGTTATAAATAAATACTGTCAACACAAATGTCCGCCCGATTGTCGGGAAACTATATATCAAACACACAGAAGTGAATTGGATTTAAAATTATTTTATAGACGTAGTGTATTCACATCATTTACATTTGCAAATCATTATTATTTGCACATCAATTATATCCCAAAAATCACAATTATTGAGCTAATAATTAATATAATCAATGTATTGAGTCTATGGCACGGACTCACAATTGTTGCCATTTTACATAACTTAGCCATTTATTTGGGAAATAAATTGCGTGTATTTTCAATCGTACGGTTTGTTCGCCGACGACTGTGCCGTCAATTCAGTCCATCGTTTCAAATAACAATATATATTCGGGTAATTTATTTTGTATTTATTTGCAAATTTTTACCAATATTTATCAAAATCTTGACATAAATTTGAATATTGAGCTCAAGTTTATAATTATTTATAAAAAATTTAAAAATTCTTTAGCGCGCATTCATATGCCTAATGGCGGTTATAATTGGCTACCAATTATACGACGTGTCGGTCGACTATTTCGCGTACAAAACAATTACCGTATTTGACGTAATGGACAACTCAATGGACCCTCACTTCCCATATATAACACTCGTCTACAAAAAGTCAATAATTCAATTTACAAAAACCTATAGGAAATGTTTGCGATTACCCCCAAAGTCACGATTCAAGTGCTCTCGTATGCCAAAAGCAATGTTGTTTAACTACAGCCATATTGACGCCAGCGGTACCACACAGATAGCCATTAGGGATAGGGATGACAAGTGGCTCGACGTGGACACCCGTTCGCTGAAACGGCTCGTATCGTATAATATACATGTAGATGGACATCATGGTAAATACGTGATGGTAAGCCTACTATATGATCGACAGCCGGTAGCCATTGGTCACAGTTCACGGTTGGCCACAGAGAACGCGGGCCAACAGTTTGCTGCGATTCGCCGCTGGAATGAAGCACTCAATGTCCGTCCGGTGTATGTATTACTTCACCACCAATTGGTGCCCGACTTTGAGCGCGCGTTTAGCACCGAAACTGAACTGTCGGACGATAACCACACTCTGGCCGTCACCAAAACCGCGCGCCAACGGTTGCCCGCGCCGTACGGCCGGTGCAGTCACTACGGCTCAGACCCGGCGACCGGTGCCGAGGGGTCGGGCAGTGGACAACCGTTTCGTGCAATCTCTCACTTGAATTGTATGCGAAGGTGTCGATTGAGTGCCATTAAGAATCCTCAAGAAATTTGTGGTTTATATCGTGTGGACAATATTTTTCACGAATTAGATTTTGATATTAACAAAGAGTGTTTGACTCAAAATCCTATCGATTTAGAAATATTTTTCTATTTGTCGATAGAAATAGATAAATTTAATTTGGTGAGTAAAGATTATCATTATGATAATTTATTTACTGTATCACTTTCATTCACTGTTTTGAACCTAAAATAATAAAATATATAAACTATACACTTAAATCAATAAATAATAGCACCAAAAAATATAATAAATTAATATAACTAATTCAGAATGATTGGACTTTATCAATTCAGTTGTCCACAGCCCCCCCCCCAAATCCCCTTACACCACATCATGTAATTTAGCATTTGACCACATGTTAATACTATGACATAGGCTTAATACATGTATGATGTTGATCCTACTGGAAAATGCTTTTTTTATGAAAATAATCTTTCATTAAATAAACATTATCTATTTTATTGTTTATAATTATTAAAATATATAATGTTTATAATAATTTTAAATATCACAATGTTCACATTATTTGTATTAATTATTGCAACTTTTCAATCCGTTTTGCATTATAACTTAGTCAAAAGTGTCGGTTCAGTGTTTGAAGTATTGTCCGCCCGATTGTCTGGCAATCGACTATCGCTCGCGTGTTGTCAACGATAACAAGGATTACATTCAAAGAGTGTTTTATAACGACGACAGACCGGAGGACTGGTATTCAGAGGACCGACTCGTTTGGGACTCAACTCAACCGATGTATG
>CAJPIZ010002623.1:0-13233 GCA_905368565.1 Medioppia subpectinata
TGCACTGTAATTACGACCTAATATTAATTAATTAATAATATTTGTTTTGTTATGTTATTAATTTTTACATAATTAAAAATAACTTACCAACATCATTATTATCACCACAGATTTGACAAATTTTTACCATTATTTTAATTTCACTCATATTTGTACACTTGTAAATTTGATCATAATAAGTAATTAATAATGTACTAAAACAGAGTTTAAATTATTCGTGTGTCACAAAAACGCTCATGCTAAAATATCTGTATATACAATACATTATTGCCAACATTATAAGTAAGTCCCATAACAGTGTTACACCATTTAAATTAATACACTAAATATCTAAAGTATATTGTTAGATAATAAAACATAATAAAAATTTTATATAATGTTATAATAATTAGGCATTTCATTATTAGATTACATGATTAGAAGTAAACATAAAGTTTATTTTGCAAATACTTTTTTACAAATTTCAAAATTGTTATTTAACATGATTAATATACTAAAATGTATACAAAGTTAATAATGTGGTAGATTTAAAATTATAAATCTAGAATCTCTTTATATAGGGGTCCGTAATAATAGCAATCTTTATATTTTTTAAATGCGATTCTCTCGTAGTCTCTATGAAATTCTGATGATATCCTTAAATCACTTAAACTGATCATCAGGTTTTGCACACTTGTCTCAGACTCCGTTTCCGATCGGTATTTCAATAGTAGATATCTTTGCAGTAAATATATATACAGTTGTTGTTCGAGTCTAACAAATAAATAATATTAATTAAAATAACAATTAAAATAAATAAAAATTATTAATTCATGTTTATTAAATATTACTTAATAGATTCTCGTTGCAATAGATTCGCTCGGTTAGGGTTATAAAGTATGATTGCCATTAACTGTAAATAAAATAATGCAATTAAATAAATAAATAAACAAATATTTATAATTACCATGTGAATAACAACAGGGTCACTTTTCCACACTGGATTCACATAATGCAAGAACCGTTGATACCACTCAATACCACTCCATTTAGTAAATTCTGGTAATCGGGCTTTTATTCGCACAGAATATTCATTATTCTAATAATTAATATTATTTAAAATTTAAATAATCAATTAAAATATCACAAATGAATATCATGCACATACCACCCGGATCATTTGCTCCTGTCGCCCTGGTGTGAATTTCAGGGCAACCCTAAACATTAATACTTCGAAACACCCGCTCTTAAGTAGTGACAACTGATCTTGATCACATATTGAAGTAAAACCTTCTAGTTGTTTAGTGAATGTAGTAATCTCATTGATTTGACACTCTGTGCGTAGCATTGCAAAGCGGAACATTTCACCCTTGTCACTTATATCCATGATCAATTTACTAGTTGGGTAGTCAAACACTTTGGACGCCCCCAACAGCCCTGATATGCGTTTGGACTCGAGTTGATTAATGCCGTTATAATCAACGAGTGATTTAAGCACAGGAATCGCCGGCCATTGGCTGTCATTTAGCTCTTGGTCTGAATGACAGCTGTTCTCGATGTCCATAATCTGTCCAAAGAGTTCTTCGTTACTTATATCTGCCGTCGAGTCAATCAAAACGTCGATTTCGTTGCACTCCTGAGAAGAGTCGGAACTAATAGTCATTGTCTTTGACTCCAGAGATGAAGATCTAATTGTTTTCAGTAGTTTTTGTCGGCGTTTCTCTTCGCCCATCCGTCGTCTCCACTCGTTTTCCTCATCGCTTCGTATGATTTGCTGTTTGAATGAAATTTTAAATATATTTTATTAATAAATAATATTTTTAATAACAAATTAATTACAGATTTCATTCCCACAGCAAAACACTTGTCGAGTCGGCATTTCTGGCAAACTTTTCGGGTCTTTTGTGTTATAATGCAATTGCCGTCCGAAACACATGCCATAGAATTCTGTAACAATTATATTAATTAACATTAAATTTCTCAAAAATATAATAATTATAACAAACGTTGTCTTTGAGACTCAGCCGACGGAAAAATGTTTTACATGTCTCGCAAGTAATCGCACCGTAATTACGGCCTAAGGTTACAAATAAAATAATTTTTATACAAATATAATAATCACTTTTATTAGGTTATTCTATGCACTATATTTACATATTTATAACTTACCAACTTGTTTATTATCACCACATATTTGACAGATTTTCACTATTATCTTATTTTTAACCATATTGATTACATTACCATGGATGTTAATATTTTCCCAAACACCAAATACTGTACACTAAGTACACGCTATCACTTTTGGTGACGTAAACAGAATATATTGTAATATATTATATTTATAATACCAACATTGATTATAAGTCTATTATGAATGAAACACCTAAATCAATAAATTCCCTGTTTGTAGCATTGTATAACACAAATATTTAATTATTATTTGAATAAATGTAACTAAATATAAGTTGCACTCATATTAATACAATTGATTAACCTTTAAGGATATTGAATGAAAAACTATTTGTTAAAACTAATAATAATACACTTTTATATAATAACACTTTACATTGTACAAAAAGTAATCAATTTTGTGTCTGTTCGGTTTGTTTGCGTAAAACAAACGCTCTCTCTCTCTCTCTCTCTCTCTCTCTCTCTAAGTCGGAACTAATAGTCATTGTCTTTGACTCCAGAGATGAAGAACTCGTTGTTTTCAGTAGTTTTTGTCGGCGTTTCTCTTCGCCCATCCGTCGTCTCTCTCTCTCTCTCTCTCTCTCGACGTCATTAGTATTTTATAAAATTCAGTTGAGTTTATAATAATAATTAATTTTCATGGCATTTAAATGAACATATAGTGTAAAAGTAATTTATATTACACACAAATGCTTTAATTAACAGTATTCACAACGAATGCAATAATATTCTGTAAATAACTGTTATATTTCTCTCATAAGTGGTCCCTATTATTCAATATAAGAGCCGTAGTGTTTGGCGCTATACTTGAGCTCAACATAACAGACAATATGTAAATTCAATAAAATGTCCATAAGTTATATGTATAGTAATTTTAATCATATAATCAGTACATAAAAATAAAATAAATTCAATAGTAATTATATCGTATTTTTAACTTTATTAGTCTATAAGCAGTTTATATTGTGGTCCGTAATAATAACGAGCTTTGCATTTGTTGTATTCAATTCTCTCGTATTCTCTATGAAGTTCTGCTGAAATCCTTAAATCACTTAAACTGATCATTAGGTTTTGCAGACGTGTCTCCGATTCCGAGCGGTATTTCAATAGTAGATATCTTTGCAGTAAATATATATACAGTTGTTGTTCGAGTCTAACAAAACAATTTTAATTAAAATAATTAAATAATTATTATCATTACTAAAACTAAAACTTACTTAACATTCTCTCGATGTAATAAATTCGGTCGATTCGGGTTATAGAGTAAGAGTGCTGTTAACTAAATTGATAAATATGTGTTAAATTTAATAATAACTGAATGATCATGTAAACATAATGCAATATAATAAATATTATATTAAAAGGTATTTTACATATTTCAATATTTACCATGTGCAAAATAACAGGGTCACTTTTCCACACTGGATCCACATTATGTAAGAACCGTTGATACCACTCATAACCCGTCCATTTAGTAAATTCTGGCAATTGTTTGCATACTCTCAAAGAATATTCATTATTCTGATAAAAAATAACAATTATATTGTTTTAATAAAAAGTATTATCAGTTTATAATTATTAAACTTACCACCCAGAGCAATTTCTCCTGTCTCTCGGGAGTAAAATCCAACACAAATCTAAACATTAATACTTCAAAACAACCCGTTTTAAGTAAAGTCAACTGATCTTCACTACATATAGTGGCAAAACCATCGAGTTGTTTGGTGAACGTGGTAATCTCATTAATGTGACATTCCATGCGCAACATTGCAAACCGAAATATTTCATACATGTCCGGAATTTCCATGATCGTTTTACTCGATGGATAGGTAAACACTTTGGACGCCCCCAACAGCTCTGATATACGCTTTAACTGGAGTTGATTTATGCCATTATAATCAACGAGTGATTCAAACACCGGAATTGCCGGCAATTGGCTGTCATTTAGCTCTTGGTCTAAATGACAGCTGTTCTCGATGTCCATAATCTGTCCGTTGAGTACTTCGTCATTGATATCTGCCGTCGAGTCAATCAAAACGTCGATTTCGTTGCACTCCTGAGAAGAGTCGGAACTAATAGTCATTGTCTTTGACTCCAGAGATGAAGAACTCGTTGTTTTCAGTAGTTTTTGTCGGCGTTTCTCTTCGCCCATCCGTCGTCTCCACTCGTTTTCCTCATCGCTTCGTATGATTTGCTGTTTGAATGAAAAATTATATTAAATATGTTTACAATTCATATGAATTTTTAGTAATATATTTAATTACGGATTTCATTCCGACGGCCAAACACTTGTCGAGTCGGCATTTCTGACACATTTTTCTCGTTTGTGATGTTATAATACAATTGCCGTCCGAAACACATTCAATACAATTCTGTAAACATTAAATAAATTCATAAAAGTTTGTATAAAAACATAATTATATTCATAACAAACGTTGTCTTTAAGGGACAGTCGACGGAAGAATGCTTTACAAGTTTCACAAGTAATTGCACCGTAATTACGGCCTAAAATTTTTTAATACATGTTATTTTATCTTATTTAATTATGTTAATTAATTTTAATAACATACCAACTTGTTTATAATCGCCACATATTTGACAGATTTTTACTGTTTTTGTATTATTATTCATATTTATTTTATTACCATGGATATATTAGATGGTTATATCTCGTCCAAAATTTATATTCTTAAGGCTCGTTCTTGAGATACAAGATGGCCGACCAGAATAATGTCGTGGAGAGGGTTAAGGAGTATATCTCCGCTCAAAAGGACATTTGAGTGGAGATGTCGTTCACATAAGCGGCGGTCGAAGTCCGTGTGGAGCGACGTGTGATGAACTCTGGTATGAAAGCGGACACGATTTCCCAGCTTTTACGGAAGCAGAGGATTTGTCTTAGCTTTTGGAAAGCAGATACAAATGTCCAGCTTTTACGGAAGCAGAGATTTTGTCTTAGCTTTTGATTGCAGATTAAATTACTTTATTTAGCACAAAATAAATGGTAAAAAACTGGTAAAAGTACAATAAGACAATTGATTAAAAGTGGTTAAAATGCTGGTCACAGATAGGACCGATTAGCACATGTGGAGAACAAAGAGTTAATGGCGGACACTCTGGTCGAGTGGAGTCTGTGTTGCGACCGAACAGTGCGACAAACAAAGAGAGACTAACTTAAGGCATGGCATGCATGGCTCTTAAGTAGGGGCTCTACACGTGTAGTGTAGAGTGAATTGAGGTAAAGGTGAGGGAAAAACAGTTGGAAACTGAATGTTAGGATTGGTTGGGGATAAGGCATACAATTTGAATTCATGGAAAAGTACAAAATGTTTTAACCAATAGAAAGTTAGGACACATGTCGTGTCAATATAAATTTAGTCATTTGTATTGACACAAATATCATATGGTAGATAATAACTAAGCTCTATTTATTATATAACTATACTTATATAAAAACACAATCTCAATAAGGTAAATAGATAAATTGTTAAATAAATAAGGACAGTAATAGTTGATTTAACTCTTGTTAATTGTTTAACATGTTTAGTATAACTCTACTCATTAAATACTTTAATTAGATGATGCAAGATTTTTAAAACTTAAAACTTAATTTACGTAGTAAAAATTATAAATACAGTATTTCTCTACAATCGCTGCCTAAATCTCTCTCTCTCTCTCTCTCTCTCTCTCCACGACATTATTCTGGTCGGCCATCTTGTATCTCAAGAACGAGCCTTAAGAATATAAATTTTGGACGAGATATAACCATCTAATATATCCATGGTAATAAAATAAATATGAATAATAATACAAAAACAGTAAAAATCTGTCAAATATGTGGCGATTATAAACAAGTTGGTATGTTATTAAAATTAATTAACATAATTAAATAAGATAAAATAACATGTATTAAAAAATTTTAGGCCGTAATTACGGTGCAATTACTTGTGAAACTTGTAAAGCATTCTTCCGTCGACTGTCCCTTAAAGACAACGTTTGTTATGAATATAATTATGTTTTTATACAAACTTTTATGAATTTATTTAATGTTTACAGAATTGTATTGAATGTGTTTCGGACGGCAATTGTATTATAACATCACAAACGAGAAAAATGTGTCAGAAATGCCGACTCGACAAGTGTTTGGCCGTCGGAATGAAATCCGTAATTAAATATATTACTAAAAATTCATATGAATTGTAAACATATTTAATATAATTTTTCATTCAAACAGCAAATCATACGAAGCGATGAGGAAAACGAGTGGAGACGACGGATGGGCGAAGAGAAACGCCGACAAAAACTACTGAAAACAACGAGTTCTTCATCTCTGGAGTCAAAGACAATGACTATTAGTTCCGACTCTTCTCAGGAGTGCAACGAAATCGACGTTTTGATTGACTCGACGGCAGATATCAATGACGAAGTACTCAACGGACAGATTATGGACATCGAGAACAGCTGTCATTTAGACCAAGAGCTAAATGACAGCCAATTGCCGGCAATTCCGGTGTTTGAATCACTCGTTGATTATAATGGCATAAATCAACTCCAGTTAAAGCGTATATCAGAGCTGTTGGGGGCGTCCAAAGTGTTTACCTATCCATCGAGTAAAACGATCATGGAGATTCCGGACATGTATGAAATATTTCGGTTTGCAATGTTGCGCATGGANTGCATCATCTAATTAAAGTATTTAATGAGTAGAGTTATACTAAACATGTTAAACAATTAACAAGAGTTAAATCAACTATTACTGTCCTTATTTATTTAACAATTTATCTATTTACCTTATTGAGATTGTGTTTTTATATAAGTATAGTTATATAATAAATAGAGCTTAGTTATTATCTACCATATGATATTTGTGTCAATACAAATGACTAAATTTATATTGACACGACATGTGTCCTAACTTTCTATTGGTTAAAACATTTTGTACTTTTCCATGAATTCAAATTGTATGCCTTATCCCCAACCAATCCTAACATTCAGTTTCCAACTGTTTTTCCCTCACCTTTACCTCAATTCACTCTACACTACACGTGTAGAGCCCCTACTTAAGAGCCATGCATGCCATGCCTTAAGTTAGTCTCTCTTTGTTTGTCGCACTGTTCGGTCGCAACACACACACACACACACACACACACACACACACACACACACATTTACGCACTCACTTTCATACGTTTACAATATACTGTACGTCAATTTACAATATACCAGGTGAAAATAATTTATTTAGTTTAATTTGACAGAATATTTATTGATAACTTCATAGCATTTATTTGTAGACTTTAAGAGAACAACCCTATCACATGGTCAGAGCAGTGATCAGAGACCTAACAAATCACCTTAATTTATGAACTGGATAGATTATATGCAAATTATATCACCAATTAGTTGCCCATGGTAATCACCATTATATTTGATGGCAATTTTCTCTGACATTACTTTTATTATAAAATTCATTCAACATTATTCAAGTGTTTAATTTATTAATATAATATTTGAGACCAAATACCGGTTATATATTGAATATAATAAATGACCATATGTTGCATGTGTTCAAATGTTATATTAAATTACGATCCAAACCTATTGTAGTCATTAATTATTATGTAATTGACGTCACAATAAACGTAAAATTTCTATAACTTTTGAAACCATGTATTTATAATTAACAGAAATTAGTCTAGGTGTATTTAATATTAATGTTTACTGAAACTACATTCAAAATTTACTTAAAATTGAAAACAAAATAATTAATAATAAATTTATTAATTAATCAATTTATACAATCCATGCTAGTAAACCTGTTTTAAATAAATTACTTAATTGCACATTAATGTTTAGCAACTATTGTAAAAGTATATAAACTGGATAAAATAACACATAATTTCAGTTAATTTTGTACTTTAATAAAAATAAAATATTATAAAATTCTGAGAATGTGTTCGCACTGTAAGTATTTATTAAAATGCTAAACCATTATTAAAATTATAACAAATGCTAAATTTTACAGTGAATGTGAATACAGACGATATCACAATTAGTGTGGGCCGTACTCTTGCCAATGTAAACAAGGTTATTTCTGTACCAAGGTTTAATAAATCAAGTGTTACACCACTTATAACTGAAGCAAAAGATCCAGTGCTTAATGTCACAGATAGGGTCAACACCATACGTAAAAAAGTGCATGCTATTTTACATATAGCCTTAATAAATACAATGTTGCCTCCGCTTTGCGTAACCAATTGGAGTACAGCCCCAGTGAAGGCTGTGTCGGCCACACAACTGAATACAGCGTCCGATAGTCGCAAACCGGAGTTACAGGCGTTGGTTAACACAAATCCAGAGTGCGATCCAATCGGTGGACAAACGAGTGGTGGAAACGTTAGAAATGGCGCCCAAAGGAGTTGCCAACAAATTGGCTGAATTGGACACAGAGTTCAAGCCGGCGACTGTTGAGGACACCAAAGAACTGGAACAGCTTAAGACACAACTGGCCGTTACATTGGCTGACATCGATCAGGATATTCAGGCGCCGGTCTAATACGGGTGCAAATGTAAGCGCAAGTAATTCCGGATTCGGTTTTGTTTATGGACTTTTAATAATTTAAACTATTCTTGAAATTCACTACAATTTTAAAAGATATCATAAAAATGCTGTTAAAAATGTGCTCATAAAAAATCTTGATTATTTACAATACAAAAATTAACTGAAATTATTTGTTAAATTATCCCGTTTATATGCCATTACAGTAGTTTCTAAACATTAATGTAAAATTTATTTAAAACAGATTTCAGTTTCATTTTGCATTGATATTTCATAGCAAATATTATCAATTAAAAATAATGCTGCAAACATTAGCCGTGATCTTTGTGTTGGGGGTCCTCTCTGTAAGTATTCATTTAAACGCTAATTAAATGATAATAATTATAACAACTACTAAATTATACAGTGGGTACGGATACAGATACCAGGATTATAATAAAAAATGTTGAAAAAAGTAGCCCTCGCTGTTATGTTGGGGTATGTGATGGCCAGTCCTAACAGTAAGTATTCATTTAAACGCTAATCAATTGATAATAATTAAAACAAATACAAAATTATAGTGAGTATCGGAGCAAACGGTTTGACAGCCGGAGAAGTGAACGGAGAGTACACGAGACACGTCTCTTCAGAGCCCATCGGCGGCGATAATGAGGCAAAAGTGGACCGAATTGTTGACAAATTGGCCAAATATGTCGAGGATAGCCATGAATGACACGGATATAAATAAATCATTTGTTTTGCACAATAAAACAATTTTACGGACATTCCTGAAGGCCGTATCCGGAGACAAACTGAATACAGCGCCCGATAGTCGCAAACCGGAGTGACAGGTGGTTAACAATACTTACCAACGCCTGTAACTCCGGTTTACGACTATCGGTGCTCAACGACAGCGACAGCACTGCACCGGCGAGTAAAGCAACATAACTGAAACGGCTTGACACAGATGTATCTGATTTGACATAGATCTGTAAAAATAAAAAACTTTAAGCATTTGCCCCAAACTGTATGTCAACTGTAAGCGTAGGTAACTTTAGAATTAAGGCATCGGTTCAGTTGTAAGAACGAGGTGTTTATTTCCAAAACTTTAAATGGTTTATACTTATCGTGTAATTTACTAAAATTTTATGAATTAAATTTATATGAATTTTTGTAGTAATTATTTGTTTAATTAAAATTTTAACAAAATAAACTATTCATTTCTTAAGCATTATAAATATTATATTTCGGAATAAGTATTTTAATAATTTTTAATAAGTAAAAAATATTGTAAACACAGAATCCATTTACCATTTATTCCTGAAAACTCTCTCTCTCTCTCTCTCTCTCTCTCTCTCTCTCTCGTCATAAAAACTAATTTTACAATCAATAATAAATTATCTTCATCTGTCATATATTGTTAATAAATTAGCTACACTAACCTAACTAATAGTTACAATTTACTTTTATATTTTAATTGATATAAAAGATAATAATTAAAAAACTGCTAAAAATAGTGCAAATGTAAGCACAGGTAACCCCGGAATTAAGGCGTCGGTGCAGTTGTAAAATTGCTACACTTTACCGAAATGCTTGGTTTACTCAGTGTGTCCTACAATTGTTTGCTCAGCAAATGTTAACAAATGCTGAAAATAGTAGCCCTGGTCTATATGTGATGGTATGTGTTGGCGGTACTTATCTGTAAGTATTCATGTAAACGCTAATCAATTAATAATAATTAAAACAAATACTAATTTACACAAATACAGTAGCTTGTACCAAGTCCATTTTAAGCCTACTTGTGCCTTAATTGCCAACGTGGAGGCAACCATGAATGGACCATGGTTTAATTTAATCATCTGTTTTGCGTTGATATCAAAGCTCGGTTAAAGCGCAATGTGATATAAAAGGTGCATGCTAATATGTACACTCTCGCCGATACAGTGTTGTCTCCGCTGCGGAAAACCAATTGGAGGACTGTCTGAAGGCCGACATATGGACACTGAATAAACTAAACATCTTGGTAAAGTGTAGCGATTTTACAACTGCACCGATGCCTTAATTCCGGAGTCACCTGCGCTTACATTGACATTATTTTTAGCAGTTTTTTAATTATAATCTTTTATATCTATTAAAATACAAAAGTAACTTGAAATTATTCGTTTGATTATTTACTTTATGTACCATTACAATAGTTGCTAAACATTAATGTAAAATTAAGTGATTTATTTAAGACAGGTTTTATGAATAGATCGTGTAAATTGGTTAATGCATTTACATTATTAAATAAAGCATTTACATTGATTAGCTAACATAGGATTTTTAAGTTAATTTACCGGATTAAAAATATATAAATAGATCTCTCTATATCCGCTTTTTGAAATCTCTCTCTCTCTCTCTCTCTCTCTCTCTCACACACACATTTTCAAAAACCGTCAGTAAACCGTGTATACTAGATGAAAATAATTAATTTATAATTAGTAAACCTTGACTAAACAATTGTTTATAACTTTGTAGCATTTATTAGATATAATGAAATTTACAACAAATTCAATGAAGTGTTGCAAAACTGATATATTTCTCTCATAAGCGGTCCGTAGTATTGAATATAAGAGCCGAAGTGTTTGGCGCTATATTTGAGCTCAATATGACTGCAAAGCTGTAAATTCATTAAACTATCCATAAGTGATGTTAATCTCGATCGCGATTCACATTCGGACCCGTATTTCAATAGTAGATATCTTTGCAGTAAATATATATACAGTTGTCGTTCGAGTCTAATATAAATTACAATTGAAAAATTACCATCATGTGTATTTTATGCTAGATATTGACAACACATGTCATAATTAAACACATTCTTTACCTAATGTTAACTCTATGAGTGAGTTCAGGTCGGTTTGGGTCAAAAACCATAATCGCTGTCAACTATATGTGATATATTAATTAGTATTTTATACAATATGTAATGGTCATTAATATTAAATTACCAAATATATGATTGTCGGGTCATCATACTCCCAATTGACCATCATTTTATTAACATGTTTGATTACCATATCCTTAAACTCCTGATCGTCATACATAAAAATATCTACTTTTACCACAGCCGACATATCATCGCTATCCTGCAATATAATTATATCATTTATAGTATATAGTATAATATATTTATAGTCAATTTAAGCATAATGCAATTTATATAAACTAAACTATACCACTGACCAAGGGCATTAGAAAATAATCGCTACGTCTGTCATAATATTTGAAATACAACACTGAAGTGAGTTCATTAAAACCATGTTTAAGTAGCGCCAACTGGTCCTCAGGACACAGGCTTTTGTATGAATGCAATCGCTTCAGAAATCTGGTCACGTCTTTCACAAAGAGCTCGTTTTTGTTGACCGACTTTCGCAACAATTCCTCTAAACTCGTGATTTGTATCAAACATTTAGGCAAAGGATAGTCAAACACATTGAACGCCGCCTTCAGTTCCGATATCCGACACATTTCCAGTTCATTCAAACCGTTATAATCGGTCAGCGATTTAAATACCGGAATAATTGGCATATTATGTGTTTTATATTCATCATGTACAATTACTGAATCTGATGTAGCTAGCACATTATTTTCTAATTGTGCAATCTGTTTGTCAAACTCAACATGATCAAAGTCTATAAAATTATTGTCCAATTCTTTACACATTAAAAACTCATTAATTGTTGAATCGTTAGATGAATTACATGTCGAAGAAATACGGTATTCATTGAACGCAAATCTTCTGACTTTGTTTTCGGTAATCAATTCTCTTCTCAACTGATTCTCGGATTTATTTCTAATAAATTCCTGAAAATGATAAAAATTTTCACAATTTTAATCAAAATAAATCAATTGTCAATTAATTTTAACATTACTTTTTTCATTCCCATTGCATAACACTTTCTAAGTCTGCATTGTTTGCACATATTTCTCGTCAATGTATTTATATAACAATTGCCATTTGAAGGGCATATCAATTGCTAATAGTAAATAATACAGTTAAAATTACCATGCATAGTGTAATATTAATGGCCAACAATGACCATGGTCAAATGATCGCATTGTACTTTANTTAAAATTACCATGCATAGTGTAATATTAATGGCCAACAATGACCATGGTCAAATGATCGCATTGTACTTTACCTCAATCTGTTTGCCGTATCTCCTAAAGAATGCTTTACAACTCTCACATGATATAACACCAAAATTTCTGCCTAAATACACAAAATTATTGATTAGTTTTATAAAAATTAATTAATTGAAAACAAAATTGTATTACCGCATGCATTATCGCCACATATTTCACATTGTTTATTCATTTTTAAATATATTTTATATTAAACCTAGATTAATAATATTGTTATAGGGCCATAGGGGGCAATGGGTTTCCGAGCGACCGGCGCCGCTCTGATCAAGCTGCGGCCGGTGCTCGACAACCCATACACCCTATAACTCTGGTCGGCGGTCGTGCCGAACCCCATCCTC
>CAJPIZ010002624.1:0-13231 GCA_905368565.1 Medioppia subpectinata
TAAATAATCTCGATTTTTAAATTTAGAAGAAAAATTAACGAATAATATGTGTTCTCTATTTGTTCTCTATTTTAAAGGAAATTTGGTCAAATGTTCTCTATTTTTAAACCTAGAGGTGGTCACACTGCATACATACCATATGATATGCTTGTTTTCATTGTTCAATTCAAGCTGATCCAGGTGATTGTCCAACATAAAGCCCATAATTGTCCAATAGTTGATAGTATAGGCATATCTAGGTGAACAAAAAAGTTATGTTCAAAAATGATACCTCAACTTTAACTTATATTTTTGTAAGTAAAACACATGCTTATAAGACAAAGCTTTTTGTTATACAAAGCTACTATATATTGAGATTATTTTGTGATATAAATATTAAAAATAATTATTGTCATCGATGGCCAGCGATTCCCCGAACAATATACACATTAGACATTGTTTTATACAAATTTATAAAGAGCTTATTTGACGCGATTGTGTACTAGACAAATTAAACACATTTATAATGTAAATTGTATGAGTGTGCATGAATTACCACTATAGCTAAAAATGTGCCGCGCCCTCGATTGTAGCCGTGGTGGTCACCCGATGTTCGGTCACTTATGGGTAATGTTTAAACTGGTTCGGGACTCCGATGCCAAACATATTGCATGATGATATGTTTATAGGGTAGGGATGCAGGGAATAGACTATTGAGGATCACTTAGAGATGTTTACGAACGGCTAGCGATCAAATCAACGGTGTTTTACAGTATTTCAATGCTAAAAAAATTCCCGAAAAAAGTAATTTTGAAAATAAAACCCCAATTAAAGTTTAATAACAAGAGGTATAAAAACTATACCCAAACTGCCATCAACCCTGATATACCCCCTACTGATTACTACAGATACCCATCATTTCTAATGTCTGTGAGGGAAATGGTGTTAAAAATGGCAGATGTCATCAAATCGGGGGTGTATTCAGTTTTTGCTCTTAAAATCTAGTTTAATATTTAATTAGGAAATTGAAAAATTGGTGACACAATGGCAGACAGTTGTCGATAATGATGGAGAATATATCATTGATTAAAGTTAATTATCTTAGGAATAAAATTAATTAACATTTTGTATATAAAAATACTCATGACTTTTTTGGGGCCCTGATATAACTGATTTTTTGTGGTGAGCGTAAAGTCTTGAGAGCCGGTGATGTCGACGCTGTCGGTCAGGGGTTTGCCAAACGCTTCGGACAACTGTTGGTTAGAGTCGGCCATAGAGTTCGGGTAATAAGGGTTACGACCGGTCTGTTCCCCGACGAGATCCCGGATCTCAAACGACACGAGCATCTCGTGGGTCAGGCCTGAGATGTGTCGGGCGTCGGAGTAGTCCTTGTTTTTGAACTTTTCGGGTATCGCTTCCACGAAGGCCACTTTTGGGGCTAACTTGGTAAACACGTTGGGCATAGTTTGTTTTTGTTTTTGAGTGACTTGTAGTGATCTATTAGACACTATTATTAAATGTAACATAATTATATAAACGTGTTAAACATTATTATTAATTATGACAATGATAGCATAATGTAATAAAATTATGCATAATAAAATATATTTGGGACAATAATAATAACTAATTTAAAAATCAGCATGTTTAGTACATTTTACCTTGTATTTGATAAACAATTCATCAACACTAATTCCAGTACAATATTTATTTTTATAAATTTTTATATTTATTATTAAGTGTGTATTATTATACCAGATGGACATTATTGGTAATTTTTTAATTAATGTTAGTTTTAATAATTTACGTTATATCGTAATATTTAGTTTATTATTAATATTGATTAACCATTTAGTTATTTAATGTCAAATACATTATTGATACAACCGCTAATAATACATAAAATATTATATCAATTAAAATTTATTATAAAACATACAATAATTAGTTTAATTTAGATTCTTACGTAAAATTTGAAACTTGCAAAATATTTATGATAATTAGTCACTTATAACGCACAAGTAGTCACACTAAATATAACTTATTTTTAAGCAAACCAGTCATGTTTTTCATATATATTGCAGTAAGAGTCAATTGTGTATTTTCACCACAAATATAACACTCATAAGCAAATAGACATATGAATAAACATCCTATTACACTATAATAAATATAAAGTTGCAGGATCGCGGTTTCCTTACTCATTTTAAATGATTTAAATGCATAATTATTGTTTTAATCTTAAAATAAAATTAATTTTAAATCACGATTTTACGCCCGAATTTGCCTGTTTATTCTTGAAAAATAGAGGCTTTAGTCATAATTGTGGCTCATATAATTTAAATAAATAAATGCTAGTTAGTATTTATTTTAATTATTTTATAGTAAAAACAATGATAATATTTATTTAAATAATTGTTTATATATTTATTGAACAAATACGAAAGTTAATAATATTAACAATTTGTTAATAAATTACAGAAAAACTTAATGTCATTTTAATTTGGTATACATGAAATCAAACAGACACTTATTTGCATGCGTACATAATATGTCAACAAGTCGATTTAATTCTGGATTATGACTCAGATAAATACGC
The DNA here is from genome assembly GCA_905368565.1 of Medioppia subpectinata. Taxonomy (NCBI): domain Eukaryota; kingdom Metazoa; phylum Arthropoda; class Arachnida; order Sarcoptiformes; family Oppiidae; genus Medioppia; species Medioppia subpectinata. The sequence continues at coordinate 2,579 of CAJPIZ010002624.1, forward strand.
CAACTGTCGATCGTGGAGAGCAATCTTCCCGTGTTTGGACGAAAAGAATATTCTGTTTGTATCATTTGTATAATATTTTGTCTCATTTGCTCGCAGTATTCATCTGTCTGATTGTTCCTGTTCACATTTATTGTAAATAAAAATAAAATTTATATTTTCACATTGGTATATAATTTAACAGAATTAACAACAATAAACAGTGTGAGTAATAATACTCGTCACAGTTTTTTGAATTAAATAAGATTAAGATTACTCACCAGTCAATTCCCAATAGCTTAGCTGTCAGTAATCCCAGACTATATACATCGCTACAGCGCTTATAACGGCCATACTCCGATTCTGGGGCCATACAAGAGGGTGTGCCCACACCCGGCGGTCCCTCCACCGTACTACCAATTTTGCCCGTCCAACACATAACGCTTAGCCCCAGGTCACAATATTTACAAAATATGCCACTGCCTGCCTTCGGGTCGAACAGAATATTTTTGGCTTTTAAGTCACGGTGTATGTACGGGGGCTGACGAGTGTGCAGGTAATTCAGCCCATGGAGCAGCTCAATGAACATCTCACAACCAATGTAACGCCTGACTCGGCATGCGAGACTTATATCTAAATTTACCGATGGGCTATCAAAAGTGTTATTCATAATTTCTATTATTTGCTCTAGGTTGTACTGAATATATTCCATCTTGATAAACGCATTCTTGTTATGGACCCAGTGCCCAATCAATTTTACCACGTACTTGCTGTTCAATTGACGCAGTGTTTCGATCTCGGTCATATAGTTTTCTGTGCAAATTCAAATACTGATGAATCTTTATTTAATATTTTCGTAATTATTCGTACCTCTTACTTTAACAATTTTAATAGCGCACCATGTATTGTCTAAGTTATTAAGTACCCTATATACATAACCATATGAACCTTGACTAATTTTTTCTATGTTAGTAAATATGGTACCTTTATCACCCCAACCATTATTATTACAAATTGTTGTCGGATCGATAAAACAAAAATTGTTTTCTAAACTAAATTGTTCATTTAGTGAGAAATGTAACATATTGGTTACAATTGGTTTCGATTGTATATTAATCGATTCATTGGTATAGTGGTTATTATTACTAATATTTTCCAAAGAATCATATTCTACCCCCATTATATTATAAGTTAGCGGGATAGGGACTATATTGAGAATGGGAGTCCACAATTTTAATTTTATTTTTCCTACTCCCCATTTGCATAGTTTAAACATAATTATCATGCTTAATATGGCCAATGATATATAATTAACAGTTGATGATTTCCAAAATGTTTTGCTTTTGTCTGGAAATCCATCATGAATACAATAGGAATTATTGGATTGATAAAGTGAGCAAGCTGTTGCAATGCCTATTGAAACATTGGACGGATTACTTTTAGTTAACATCATCTTATTCCATCTGATACAGGCACTCTGTAATAACATGATAAAATTAAATAAAGATTTTGTTAATTTAAAAAACAGTTATATTATTTTCAGCATGGCATTTTCACTATTACTCTTAAACAATAAAAGATAATTTTATTCTGTTTATTTTAGAATGCCATGTACGCAAAATCGAATATATAGCCTATCAATATATTTTAGTCACATAGTATGCAAAATATGAGACAATTCTGAATCATAATGTCTAATTATAAGAAATATAAAGATAGCATCGCTGCGTGATTCGTGTATTGAGATAATATTCTCATTTCCAAGGTGGGAGTTGGTCACCCTAAGGTCGAAGTCGTCGAATGACAGTATAATTTACATGCTTATTAAAGCAAAGCCTATTAATGTTGTGGTAAATATGTAAAATCATTAAGTAACCTCAACGTCCAATAGTTTACAACAGATTTATTAGCAAAATCATGTATAACTATTTTCTTTATTGTTACACAGAATATTGTTACAAAATTTTACTATTAAATTAAAATATGAACTAGTAATATTACCTCGATGCATCTATATTGGCATTGGAATTTAATCCAAAATTGGCATACAGTTATTGTTATTTTATATATATCCATTTTAGATTTATTATTGTAAGCAAAATCACATCTTTTAGCATTTTCACAATTTTCAACATTACATTTTGCAGCATCCATTACAATAATTAAATATACAATTATAATAAGATTTAATGCCATGATTAAATAGAATGTAAATATGTTTAATTACGCTCGTACATTATTAATATTAAATATAAATAAGACAAATGGCTATAATATAATATGTTATTATAAGATTATAATAGTTATGGAAATTATCTTCAATTATCTCGTTTTATTTATTAAGCATAATGAAATATATAAAATGTTTTTACTTTGGTTATTATTTTTAGTGAATTGAAATTGAATTTTTTATGTTTTATTTTTATTAATAAATTATATGTGAAAATACAATTAAATACAAATAAAACTTTAAATATCAAACCATAGCTAAAAGTTGTCCGGAATGTAAAAAGTGCAGAACGATTCTATAAACCACATTATTCATACTGAATTGTGGTTAATAAACACAACAGCACTTCGGCCACCATCTTTTCGATGGCCTGTTGACAGTGCCAGCCCTCGATTGCCATTAACAGGTACAGGTAACTATATTTACCCTGATTATTCAACACCTCAGACCGAACTGAATAAACTTTGTTGACAAATGTTGCATCTTTGATGGCCTTTGTTAAACGCCAGCTAAAGTGGATCAGTGGTCATACATCTACTCCACAGTGCCTCTCGCTATACCCGTACAGTAAAAATTACTATGTTGAAATTATAGCTCTCTCTCTCTCTTTCTCTCTCTCTCTCTCACTCACTCACTGATTGTATAAAAATCTCTAGTAAATCAGAATAGCGCTAAAAAAATAATAACGGGGTAAAAATGCAACAGACCGTATCGATAGACCCCCATAACATAATGTTGTAAGTACTAACAATTATTAGTACCGACAAAAAACAATTTATGGCCGTAAAGTCAATACCCAATTACTACATGTTATGGCCGCTCAACGAGAGAGCGAGAGCGAGAGAGAGAGAGAGAGAGAGAGAGAGAGAGAGAGAGAGAGAGNAAATAGTAAAAGAGTGCAATTTTATATACTTTTTCACTCTATTTTGTTAGAGATATTTTGTGCAACAAAATAATATCACAATAAATACAATGAGAGAGAGAGAGAGAGAGAGAGAGAGATTCGGGGCATTATGTATTATGTTCATTATAATGGCAGTAGTGGTAAAAAAGGACAAGTAAATCAAATCATGGTGTTTGCAAGAGAGCACACAATATACACCATATAATACAGAGTAGACAATAAAATTGTTGTACACTATGTGAATGATACAGTTATATGTGACATGAATTGTCAAATACAGTGCAATTAAATACTATATTTGCGGTTATAATGATTATAATGAATCAGTTGTAGTTATTTTTGTTTAAATTTTTTTATATCAATTTATGAACCAAACGATAAACTGTTTTATTGTAGTTAAGTTTGGATATAATTAATTTCCGTACAAAAAATACAAGTTTTATTTCAATACCAAACCATAATTATATTAACTTTAAGCAGAATTTTTCAAAACACAAAAAAATACCCCAAAATATCACAACATATTATTCCCAATAATAAATACACAGAAATAGTGAAATAATTAGTCACAGATATACTGTATTAGTGTTGGACGCGGCGGTGGGCGCTGTTAAGAATGGGCAGAATCTAGAACTTTCGGACCTACTCAACGCTGGCTACAAATCGCGGCCACTGGTGGTGAAACGGGCTATCCTTGTGGTCTTTTCACTGAAAGCCAAGTGCGTAAAACATCTACTCCCGGCCCTTCTCGAGCCCCTCGTATGACGAGCGAGTCGGGTGCTCGATCAACTACGCGAGCTCGAGATCAACGGTGACATATAGTGTTATCCGGTGGTACAAGTGATACGCTTTCAGAGCCTTCACCTACAGACCCATTTTCACAACGTGTTACGCCCGTTTGAAAGCCCGGCGGTCTCGGGCCAAGTGCTCGCTTCGGGCGCCGGTCACCACCATTTTGCCCGACTTGAACATCAGCGAAGTGGTGCGCGGCTTACGTATTCGCACTATTATTGCGTTCAGCCTTTTGGGATTGTACTCGCTGTTTAAACATAACTTGGCTATTTGCTTCAAATCCAGCTCCCGGCCCATATCCACACTCGACACCACGTTCTGTAGCACCAGATCCATGCCCTCCACGCCGTTGATTGCTTTAATGAGTGTACACGACATCTCATCACCACTCGTGTCCATTGCGGCCACTGGTTCTGCGGTAGTCGTCAAGTGTGGCAATGGATGAACCGATGGTTTTGGTGTCTTATCCTCTTCTGCATCACCACTACTATCGGAGTCAGAGTCCGAAAGCTGTGAACCCGATGTTAGCAATTGACGGCCAACAGCAGTACAGTTGATGCGCTCGAGCTCTAGTTGCCACTGTATATCACAATAGGCCACCATGTTCACTATGCGAAAGTCTCGGAAGTGGATGTCTGGGTAAAAGTGTTGCACAATGCGGGCAAACTTTCGGGCCGCCACTCGGGCCAAGTGCTCGCTTCGGGCGCCGGTCACCACCATTTTGCCCGACTTGAACATCAGCGAAGTGGTGCGCGGCTTACGTATACGCACTATCATTGCGTTCAGCCTTTTGGGATTGTACTCGCTGTTCAAACATAGCTTGGTTATTTGCTTCAAATCCAGCTCCCGGCCCATATCCACACTCGACACCACGTTCTGTAGCACCAGATCCATGCCCTCCACGCCGTTGATCGCTTTAATGAGTGTACACGACATCTCCTCACCACTCGTGTCCATTGCGGTCACCGGTTCTGCGGTAGTTGTCAAGTGTGGCAATGGATGAACCGATGGTTTTGGTGTCTTATCCTCTTCTGCATCACCACTACTATCGGAGTCAGAGTCCGAAAGCTGTGAACCCGATGTTAGCAATTGACGGCCAACAGCAGTACTGCCGGCGTCCGACTCATTGTTGATTAGTTCCTGTGTTATATTATTATCCATTTTTTGTATTCATTAGAAATGGTTATATACTAATAGATAGGCGTTTGAATTAAGCATTAAACAATCCCCTTGCTTAAATACTTAAATATGGCTGAATTTAAATAGTGAACCCATTATGCTCCACGTAAGTGTAGTTATACATTGAGTTTTACTCATGGAAATTTTATTATGGTTCCTTTTATCTCTGATTGGTTTATAACCAAGTTTAGTCAGATTTTTTAGCTCGAGTCAAGTATTAAAAACAATTGAATTGAATGAATAGTGATTAAAAATATTTATTAGAAATTTAGTGAAATTACAGTAAGAGATGAAATAAAAAATTCAATAAAACCTTATTATATAACTATAGTATCAAATATTGGAGACTTCTCTAATTAAACTAATTTTTGTCTAAATTGTTGTACAATACCATTGACTGCCGTTTGTGTTGTGTTTTTTGTGTTAATATAATTAATTAATTAACTAATGGCTCAATACTTGTATAGAGTCTACAAAAGAAAGTTCGAGTATTTTATCTCTCTCTCCCACTAGTCTTCCCATTGAATAGTTTGGGATTATATTTATAACTGAAACAATATATTCAATTCGTGATTACAGTACAGTTGTGTTGATTATATTAATTCATTAAATGCCAGTAATATTCTCATAGGATTCTTAGTTTATTAAATATTTTTTGAATTTCTAATCATTCTATGGCGAGAGCAATAGTTTTCATATAAAATGACATATATATTTTAGTTATACAGTAGATTCTAGAAAATTATTGCTAATTAAAGTTGTATTTTTCATTTATAACAAACCCATCATTTAGCACCATCACAAAACCTTGTAATTAATCAAATAAATAATTTATATAAATCTTTCTCAAATCAAGTATAGAAATTCAGCACAAAAAATTGCTATCAATTATTATCGATTTGTAATTCACATACATTTATCAAGAAAAATAATTAAACAAAGTTTCTACTTGCTCACTTTAATAGAAACAAATAATAATGATTTTGCAGAGTTTTGGTAGCCATATTCTTTATAGGCAACAATTTTAATACAGTTATGTATTATTAAACTGTTTACTAAAAAGTTATTTAAATATTTCAGTTTAAGACATCATTAAATAACAAATTAAGATCTTTAGGAAATTTAAATCAAAAAACCTCTCATTTTATTCATTAGTGTTTATAATGAAAATATTAAGTTTTTATGTAATAAATTAATGAAGAATTTGTTAGTTTTCAGTTAAAGCAGCAAACCATCACTTTCTCGCATACACTCCCACTCTTAACCTTTCAAAATAAATTAATTTTGATACAAAAAACCTCAGATCTTCCCAACAATATATTAAAATCTAATTAATGTTAATTAAAATAGTGAGAGAGAGAGAGAGAGATGAATTTGTTCATTTAAACTTTAAGGCATTGACACAAATATTTGCGTCGATCACTGTATAAATATAGTCTGAACTTAGAGAGAGAGAGAGAGAGAGAGAGAGAGAGAGAGAAGTATACCAGAAAATGGTTGATATAAAAAAAAAGATATATTAAACAAAGTAAGTGAAAACTTAAAGCGTTGCGCAATTCATGTACTGTATTGTCGCCAACGGGTCTTTGAATGCACTATATTTTCTTTGATTGTCTTTGATATTTGCGTTGAAATTAATTTACATTCAATACAACAATAACATGATATGAAACTACGAGTTCAATCATATCATGCAATCATATTTTGGGGCAAACAGAATACTGAGTGCAAAATATGATATTGTATAATATTTGTGTCTTGTGTTTCGGCAATACATGTTTGTGCCTCCAGTATATTCACATTTATTTATACAGTACTCTATGCTTATTGGCTCTCGTTCACCGGCTTTCCATTCTTTAATACTATTGTATATTTAAAACTATAATTCAAAAAAGTTAATTATATCATAATTAAAATAATAACTAAGCTCATACAATTGTGCTAGGTGATGGACCCGATGTCCTTTGGAACACATTCACAACATTTGTGAATACCTCTTATCATAGGTCCATTCACTTCCATCATAATTCAAATTCATTGTGTTAACTGAGATCACAATGGTTTGTGTCGGTCAACACCTATTACTACTATTTCAAAACCCGAGCACAATTGTCTGAATTTTGAGCTGAATAATAACATTTATAGCAACAATTAATATACAGTATGACATCACAATATGTGATTTCTATAAATGTCAAAGAGTTTACAATAAAACCGATTCTGTGAACGTATTGAGTGATAGTGTAAATAAAATTGCCTTAAAATAATCAAATACAGTATATTTTAAAATTTAACTTTCCGTTCGTTAAATAGATTTGACGTAAATTTCGTGAAAAATATTTCATATCTTAGCCAAAGAGGACGTAGAGAGAGAGAGAGAGAGAGAGAGAGAGAGAGAGAGAGAGAGGTGAATTTGTTCATTTAAACTTTAAGGCATTGACACAAATATTTGCGTCGATCACTGTATAAATATAGTCTGAACTTAATGTTTACTTTTGCTCTCTAAATGTTAGACTCGAAACACCTTAAGAGAAATGTTAATTTTGATAACATTTGAAACTATGATTATATTTGTAGAGACAAACAAACGCCAGAATACTCTGGTATTATATATCCATTGGCAGAATAGGTAATCATAACACCGGGTTATCATATAAATAAATACACAATGGATTACATACGTCATCCTTATTCACACAATCTCTCTCTCTCTCTCTCTCTCTCTCTCTCTCATTTTATATTATTATTTTTCTATAAATACAAACTCTATACGAATAATATAAACTGCAATCTACTTATTTAGGCTCAAGAATGTAATTGTAATACAGTTTTAAAATATTTTGATATAATTTGTTATAATTTTAATAATTCAAGAATAAGTAAACAATTTATGTTAAAAATATGTGCCTTTTATAATGGTATTTAATCCAAACACAGTGTTTGTTACGCGAGTACTTAAATCTCAAATAGACATTCTTTAAATATTTATAGTTAATTAAACGATCAATAAATGCTCATAATATTAAATTATTACAATAAAGGTTACTGTCATTATGAGCAAATACACTAGCAAATTCAATGTAATATCAATACAATAGTAAATTAATACTGAATTAATACAAAGCAATAAATTTAAAATAATAACAACTGATATAAGCCTTACAATCAGTTGTCAACCCAGACATTAGACAAACATTATATTTTGAATGAATTTTCTTAATGTTTGTATATTGTGTGTGTGTTTGAGAGAGAGAGAGAGAGAGAGAGTATAGGAAATCAATGAATAGGTATAGCTGTCTAGAATTATAAGATATATATAAATATCCATAAGAATTGGGTGAAGACTTAGGCCAGAATTATGTTGTTATCCAAGCGATCAATTGCAGACATTTGCCGTCAAATTGAATTAGAGTGTGCTTTATGTCTATGGATGTGTACATCCATGTTATATATCCCTATTGTTATGTTTATACACTGTTTATACATCTAAATACCATCGCTTATTATTTATTAAAATAAAGTGTTTATTATGTGTGGTATAAGAATCACACAATCCTTACGTCAATTCTCTTAGTGTTTGATTCCCATCACTAATTCATTGGCATTTAATCCATAAGACATACAAACGACACGATCTCGTTATATATGATATATTTTTTCAAGCAATAATTTTTGATATATTATTTAAGCCATATTTCAAAATATATTTAATCAAAGATTTATATAAAATTTTTAAACAATATTTTAAAATCAACGATAAATATTTTTAGATGTGGTTTATGTACATTATATATTGTCTAAAAATGACATCTTATAAATAATAACATCATAACATAAAAGTACGTAACTTTAAATGTTACATTTTTTAAAGATATAATTTTAGTTTTTATTACATTTATATCTAAACATGGTATAAAACGTTTTGATTATTGATTATTATTTTTAAGTATTATTATTAAACGAGTGCTTTAATGTATTACATCGACAACCAATAATCCCATACAAAACTCGCAGACATCCATCACATCCATACAAAATATTTGATCATTGATTTCTCGATCACATCTAAAGCGATAATATATTATAAAACAACACTTAATATATCGCCGTTTCTTGGGTTAAGTGACAAATAAAAATCGGCCAAAAAATGTGCTGATTATCAGAAAAAACCTGCAGATCTTAACAATAGTTGGCATCGTTTATAGTATTTCTTATTGATTCGTGATATAAATTTTTTATATACATATATATATAATACACTATATTTCTATATAAATTTTTCGATTCTCGAGTTTGTCTCCAGAAAAAACTTAATAAATCATTTTTACCATCATTGGTTGTGTGCTTATGTGATTTTGTTCACTTTTTGGTGGGGCACAAACATGCCATAAGCCATACTTGTGCCCCCATTTGGCAGATCTACTATTTTTGACACTTGTCTTAAAGACGGTGACAGCAGAGGCAGCAAAAATCATGGCATATGTGTCCCAAAAAATTCAAATAATGATTTTCACTTAAAGACTCGGTTTTTATCGTCAGAATTGGGAAAATAAATTGTTAAATCAATTTTCAATCATTTTTTTGCTGTTGCTTTTGTCTCTAACGTGCACTTAATGTTTAAACATAGCAATCAAACGATGCTTTATATGACGATTAGAGTAATTTGTTTTGAATAAATAAAATATACAAAAGAAAATCATATATTGTATTAAATGATGGCAATAATAATAATTTTCATCGCATGTTATAATGATTATTATGGGCTATAAATCGATTCGAGAATCTATGTTCAAGTTTTTTGTTTGCTTTCACATAATCTGTTGCTTTAAATCTAGTTCTGATATAGAGTGCCATTAATGTAGTGTTAATGGCAGTGAAAATATATAATGACATTCAAACTACACATAGGAAATTCACTCTTATCTCTCTCTCTCTCTCTCTCTCTGAATTCATTGAATCTCTATCTACGCCTAACTATTAGACAATTTCGATGCATTAGTAATGAATTGTTGTATACTTTATTCAATTAATAGCCATAAAATTGTTGTACACTATGTGAATGATACAGTTATATGTGACATGAATTGTCAAATACAGTGCAATTAAATACTATATTTGCGGTTATAATGATTATAATGAATCAGTTGTAGTTATTTTTGTTTAGATTTTTTTGGATCAATTTATGAACCAAACGATAAACTGTTTTATTGTAGTTAAGTTTGGATATAATTAATTTCCGTACAAAAATATAAGTTTTATTTTGAAACCAAACCAATAATTATTTTAACTTTAAGCAGAATTTTTCAAAACACAAAAAATACCTTAAAATATCACAACATATTATTCCCAATAATAAATACACAGAAATAGTGAAATAATTAGTCACAGATATACTGTATTAGTGTTGGACGCGGCGGTGGGCGCTGTTCAGAATGGGCAGAATCCTCTTGAAAGCCTGGATGAGTTGCGACCGATGTTTAGCGCCGGTGACCACCACTTTGCCCGATAGGAACACCAGAAAAGTGACTTTCGGTTCACGCATTTTGTAGATGAGGGCCGGGAAGAGCTCGGG
>CAJPIZ010002625.1:0-13229 GCA_905368565.1 Medioppia subpectinata
TATTGACCATATCATAACAAAAACCCCCGCAGTTGATGAGTATTTTGATATATCATTTGAATTTCTAGACCGAATACCTTTCGAGATATTCGAGTTTACTTTTGTATAGTTGATTAATCTCCACCCTATATATTTGATTGTATGTTTAGTGAAAAATTATATTTTTAAGAGTGTAAAACTAATTTAATATTAAAATTTTAAATAATTGTGGCTTTAAATATAATAAAATGCACCAACCTGTCCCAACTTTCAACATAACTAGACTTATATTTCGGGTCAAACTGTATATTATTTGGCGGAACCGAAGCCACGAGATATCGAAAGGACTCGGAATCGAAACAATAAGTAGTCTTCTTATTATAAATGATGTCAACATTTGGTGGTCTTTCTCTTATTTGGTCTAAAAGGCTGATCAAAGCGGGTCCGGAATCCCCGGGCAAGTAGTGAGTGCTCCGGGAGTTTGTGAATAAGAATAGTATATTATTTGCGGCGCTTTTATTCAAATGAGTGAACAATTGAAACATACAATACTTAAACACTACGTCAACTTTCGCATCGTTTGGCTTTAAAAGCACACAAAAGGCATTGATTTCCCGATAATTGCTTATAAAGTCCAATATATTTTGCATATGTGTCTGATCTTTGTCCACACCAGCCGTGTCCGCAACTCCCGGCGTATCGATTATATTGAGCACAATATTGTCGTTTTGAAATTTATAACATTTGGGTATTTTTGTGGCCGATTTAGTCGGGTCTTCAGTGTTCTCATCAAAATCCTGGTCACCGAGTGCTACACTCACTGGTCTGACTGTCATTGGGTCCGCTATCGTAAAGCTCACGGGTATTAAACATATTGGTTGTCCATTTGCCTCATCCATATTTTCAAATGATAAATAATTGACCAGGGCATTTATAAATGTAGACTTTCCCACACCCGACTGGCCCAACAGTAGTATTGTAATCTCTCGTTTCTAAATTAATTGTAAATTAAATGCATTTTTACATTAAAAATAAACTCATCGAGTTTCTCATTTAATTATTATTAATTAAAACTCTATGCAATCTTTTAACCTAAATACTCTGTACTAATCTATACTTTTCTATGTTTTTATTATTGATATAGCAATTCAAACGAATGAATTACATTTTTGGGTGTAGTTTTAAGTTAGAATTTAAATATAGAATTTTTTTAATAATTTAATAATATAAGTTAGTAAATTTTATATTCCTTTTGATCATGTATTACCTGTTGTGATGGTAATGTATCCAGGGTTGTTTTAGCAAATGTTTTTCCAATTGCCTCAATATCATCATGTACAATCGTATTATCGCTAGACTGATCCACAACCATATCTTTTGTTGCATTATTTTTTTGGCGCCTATTATTTATGGTTAGTTGTCATTATATTTTAATGTTGTATTGTACAAATTATTGTTACAATTTTAAAAATATTTACTTTTACCAGATTAACTTATTGTAAAAACACATAAATATCACATACCTTGGCTTAGGAGGTGGTGTATTGTCCATGTTACAATTAGTTTATTAATATTTGTTCAAACAAGTATTTATGTATTTTTTACTTATTATTAATAATGTATTTTAATACAAAATAACACGTGTAATTCTAAAGTGGAAAATATTTGTACATAAAGGAACATTTTATGAAAATTATAAAACTGTATTAAACAATTAATAACATTTTATATATTTTTATATCCTAATAACACTATAATATATAATTTTATATGTGTACAAAATTATGGTACATATCAGTCAATTCAATGATGGTGTTAATCAGTTGTCATGTAATTGTAGTTTTAAGCCATAAATATTAATAATATTGAGGTTTTATTATTTATAATATTGCGAAACTTATAAGAATACCTTAGAAAGCGTTAAGTAATCTATTATAAGTAGTCATAAATACGTGATAAACTAATCATCATTTGAGAAATTATTTACTAAAATACATTACATTTGTGGTTCTCTTAAATAATATTTCAAAAATAAGTTTTTTTAATTCTAAAATAAGTTTTATATACAAATAATGGATAATATTTTATTTATTTATTAAACAAATTCTTGTTTCATTAATCAATTACTTAATATAAATTATAATTAATATTTAAAATTTTAAATATATATCTTTTAAGCACATACTGAACAATAGTACTTATAATTATGAGTAGAAACAATATTATCTATAAAAGATATAAATTATTATTTACTGATTAACGTATACCACATAATATATGTTATGTGCATAATTATTCTATTTAAGTTAGCAATATTTGTTGTCGTAATATAGATATTTTATTATTTATACAATTTTTATTATGATTCAGAGATAACGTAAACTATTTTTTAAACATTTAAAACAAATATTAGTAATTATTAATAAACTAATGAATTGTTACTATAATATTTATATATAATTTGATATATTATCAAAATTTGATTTAAATGATTGTGATTATTTTATTATAACATTATTTATAGAATGTGCCACTTTCTAGATTTAATTAAGGTAATATGGCAGCAAAGGTAAATATAAAATATTTTATTGTATTGCATTTTTTAAATTAGTAATTTAATCACTGATCATTTTAATCATGATCCATTTTAAAAATGCCTTAGAATAATAATTTATTTGTTTATTACTTATTAATTTAACCATTTAACTATTTCATTACAAATTATCTATATTATTAATAAAATATTTTTAAAAGTAATACATATTTTAAAAGTCTTACAAATACAGTACAGTAATAATAATAATAAGTTATATAAATTAATGGATAGTTAAAATGTTTTATTTAATTCATAAATAATAGATAAATATTAATTAATAAAAATTGAAATAGTAATTATATATAGCTAAAACTAAATTTAATAATAAGTTAAAGTTATTACTAAATTAATCATGTATTGTACTTCACAAGGAAATGAAAGAACTCACAATATTATTATTGGGAGAGACAGGTGTGGGAAAGTCCACATTTATTAACTCAATCGTAAACTATATGTCTTTCGAGAGTATGGATGCGGCGAACGGACGGCCCATATGTTTAATACCCGGAGGTTTTGGTATTACAGACCCAAAAACAGGAATACCCGTGAAAGTGACATTTGGTGACCAGGATTTAAATGAGAACACTGCAGACACAACAAAATCTGCCACACAATACCCTAAATGTTATAAATTTCAAAACGATAACATTGTGCTCAATATTATTGATACGCCGGGAATTGCGGACACGGATGGCGTAGACAAAGATGATAGAAATATGCAAAATATATTAGATTTTCTTAGCAATTATCGGGAAATCAACGCTTTTTGTGTTTTATTAAAGCCAAACGATGCGAGAGTTGATGTGATTTTTAAGTATTGTTTGTTTCAATTATTCAGTCATTTGAATAAAAGCGCCGCAAATAATATTTTATTTTTGTTTACAAACGCCCGGAGCACTCATTACATGCCCGGGGATTCCGGTCCCGCTTTAATGACTATTTTAAAGCAAATTAAAGAAAGGCCGCCAAATGTTGACATCCCTTATAACAAGAATACAGTCTATTGTTTCGATTGCGAGTCATTTCGATATCTCGTGGCTTCGGTTCCGCCAAATAATATACAGTTTGACCCGAAATATAAGTCCAGTTATGTTGAGAGTTGGAAAATGTAAGCGTTTTCATTAATTTAACATTTATAAAATATAATATTTTTTTGTTTATAATAAAACTTTATTATTTATGTTATACGTTTTTATTTTTATAATACTATTTATTTTATGCTTTTACTATTTATTATATTTATTATTTATTTTGTAATACTAAATATGTTTATTTATGATAGATCTGTGAATGAATGTAAACGTTTATTTGAGCGCATAATACAACTCACACCACACAAAGTGATGGACACACTATCGGTGAACGACACCAAACAAATCATTCAAATGTTAACCAAACCGTTGGCCGACATCACGAAGAATATCGCGGATAACATAAATCAGTGCCAAAGACATAGCGTTGGTATCAAACAAAGTTCGGGAACCATTAAAGAACTTCGCCATAAACTATACATACCATCGGTTGAGATAATAACCACACCATTAGATCGACCAAAGACTGTATGCGGTGACGGCCAGTGTTGTAAACGGCATATAACCAATGAGATAACCCAGATCAATTACACTACCGAATGTCATTCACCATGCTACTTGGACTTTAGCGATGGTAATATTGTTGGCAATAAGGGTTTACTCCGGTGTAAAGCGTTCAACAAATACAGCGGCACAGATCGCAATCCTTACTGGTCTAAGCCGTCATTTTCCCGGTCGTTATCCGATAAGTTTATGTCTATATTTATATCGTCGACCACTTGTCAAAAGTGTGGCCATAGTTACCAAAAGCACCTGCATCTGTACTACGAGACCGAGTCTAAAGTGACCAAGGTGACCGATCAAGTGATCAACAATAAGCTCGTGTCGGCCCAATTGGCCGCTGAGGCCAAAGAGCTGCAAATCCGACGTCTGGACCAACGGATTGTCGATTTGAACGCCGAGAGCGAGACAATCGTTCAGTCGATGTCAATGTTTGCCTGTTTTCTGGCCAACAATGCGTTAACTCCTGTAAACGACGCGTTCGGGGATTACGTCCGGCACCTGATAGCCAACGAAAGACACGGCCCGCCCGGTGCCCAAAATCAGGCCACAATCGCACGGTTCGAGCAGTTGTTAGCCCAATATGATAGTCAATATCAGATTATTTCTAATGCTATGCACAGCCCCAGCGGTGGCCATAATATTACCGCTAAAATGGTCAACGAGTGACACCTGTTTAACACGTTCGAGTTTATATTTCCACGGCTGTAAGCGTTATACGAGCGTTAAGTCGCAGCTCCGTTTACATTGGTG
Source organism: Medioppia subpectinata (assembly GCA_905368565.1). NCBI lineage: Eukaryota > Metazoa > Arthropoda > Arachnida > Sarcoptiformes > Oppiidae > Medioppia > Medioppia subpectinata. The sequence continues at coordinate 4,921 of CAJPIZ010002625.1, forward strand.
GTGGACCATGTATTAGTCTAACTTATATCGGGTCGCGGAGTAGCCAGTTTTAACATGACCAAATTATTTTAGGGATCTATAAGCACTAGACCGAGTTTCATATTATAATAATTATACAAATTTTTAGATTTAACATAACAAACATTGCAATTTTAAAATGACACCGCACACATTTGAAATTAGTTATTAAAAACTGATAATATTACGTTCGGGATTAAATTTGTATTTAATTAAAAAGAGTTGTTAAATTTTGACAATTAATTTTTATTAAATAACAAAATGTTGTTATATTATGCTTTGATTTAAAATGAAAGATAAATAATTATATTTAGTAATTAAACCGTTTATATATTGCACATCCACAATATTGTAAGCCCGCCAAAAATGGGCTTATACACCCCCGGAGGGGTCCTTCTGGAGATACCCTTAACATACACTCGCACTGTACACACGCATACATTTTCACAATTAATAAAATAGATATATTATGCTTAAACATTTATTATACATAAAATAAAGACAATACAAACAATATACACATCAGTGCTCTTTCAGCGCTACTGGTAAAGGAAATAAAATACTATTCATAAAACCTATTTACTAGGTTTTATGAATAGTATTTTATTTCCTATCTTTAGACTAAACAGAGAGAGAGAGAGAGAGAGAGAGAGAGAGACTAATAGAGAACTCAATTGACAAATAAAATAATCCCGAAATAAAATATACAAAATATAAAATCAATACATTCTTCCCTTCGATGTGTAAAATATCGATTAATTTTTATTATTCTGTGTAAAAACAAAACAAAGAATACTATAAAATATCTATTTTTATGCAAATTTATAAATATTAATGCACAGAATATTCTGCAAATATATCATTCACTATATAATAGTAAATAGGTTTTATGAATAGTATTTTATTTCCTATCTTTAGACTAAAACAGAGAGAGAGAGAGAGAGAGAGAGAGAGAGTGAGAAAGTAGCAAATGATTTAATCCAAAATTAATTACATTTATGTAAATCGTTGTTGATTTTTACCATCATATATAAAACAAATATTTAAATGCATTGTACAGTATATTGAAAAACCTTCAACTAGTGATTAAAACCAGAAAATATCGCACCACACAAATGTTGATAACCTAAATATAGTTTATAAGTTATAACATAGAAACATCTTGATCCATTTGATTCAGCAGTTTTACTCAAATGGTTTTCTATGAACTGTATTAATGTTAATACAATTTATTTATAATAAAAAATGTGTTTTTCAATCAAAATTAAAAATAAACGATTAAAGTCTTATCGCTTGTAAATCCAATTCAATAACCCTAACAATGAAATCGCTTTTTAATCAAAAAGTGCTTAAATTATTGCTTAGAAGTCAAAGGGTTTTTGCAAAACCTATTGACATAAGAAATATTTTTAATATAATCTTCAAATAAAAACATTGAGAGAGAGAGAGAGAGAGAGAGAGAGAGAGAGAGAGAGTTTATTGATATTTCGTATAAAATATACAATTTTGTCAAAACTATTGACATATTTTTGTAGACATGAAACTCAAAATCATATAAAATAAGCAAAAAAAAAACGGATACTTTTGATGAAAAACATCATAAAATACATTAAATAAAATGTTTACGAGATTCTGTAACATATATTAACATGTAATGGATTTTAAACTTCGTAATAATATTGTCATATCATGTAATACACGCATCGTAATTGTGACATTTAATATTGGTAAAATAAATCACAATATTTAGCACAGATAAATACAATAGTAATTTAATACAATACTAATCAATCAAACTTAACGTATGCTTCAATGGTATGCCATTCAACCATTTGTTTAACATTATTATTTAACGCTACAATAATTAAACAATATTTATAATTTTAGACATTGTCACTTTAATCGCAATTATTATTAAATATCAATACTCTGGCATTTAAAACAACTGTTTTTGTTATTAACTTTTAATTATTTCTAAATATTTACAGATATAATAAGTAACTGACATTTCATATCCGTTATAATTAACTTGAATTATGTTTATAACCACATATCGTGTATTTAATAATAGCAATGAGAAAAACACATATCCGTTAAAAATATGTTTTCAATTGTTTTTTTAACTAAAAATACTAAAATATAAAAAAATAAATTAAATCTACTATAAAAAACTTAAGGCAATTTTTGTGATTAAATATATTTTCGCTTAAATTATATTACAAATCTCTCTCTCTCTCTCTCTCTCTCTCTCTCTCTCTCTGCAGAAATCAATTGATTTCTAGACATTCCGATAGATAGGGGAAAGGGGGAGGACTGGGAGAGAGAGAGAGAGAGTCACACGAAAACAATCTAGATTAATTTTATAAGCACGACATTACGCTTGCTATATCTGGCAATTACACGATCTCTAACACAGCAATTTAATAGCAATTATTTTTCTCTATACCCCAGTGTTTGGGACTAAGAATTTTCATTAAAACCTAATAGTAGTGTATGTTTTTGTGACTACCAGTGCCCTAACATCTAATCCAAATGACCCCCTTTTGCCCCCCGATTCAAATCCATTGCCATCGCATGAATGGCTGGGATATGTGCTGATCGATAGCTAAACATAACTATTTGACTGCCAGTGCTATCCGTGTATATAAAATATGATCGTTTTTATTATCAATTATTTGCTTTTGGGTTTTTTATTCACTGAATTTGTATTGAAAATTCAGTGAATCGTTGATAATTCCTGTCAATGTATTTTCTGTCCCTTTTGGCTAATCCTTTATATCTGTATTTGAATTATTTTTCTCATTTTGAAATGTTTTTAGTGTTTGCTGTGTATTGTGTTTAAGACAAGAATATTCTGTGATTTGCTTATATATTGCTATGCATAACAACAGTATTAAAATTCTCTCTCTCTCTCTCTCTCTCTCTCTCTCAAGTGTTATATCTTTATTATACTAGAGATTGGATGCGAATAATAGCTATAAATAGTGAAGTGAAAGCGATTTCATGCAAAAATCAATTAACGCAATGCATTGGTTAACTAGTATTGAGTTTTAACAGCGACTGTATTTGCGATAACTGTTTATAAAACGCTTGAATTGTATAATTGAATGATAAAACTAACACTTGATTTAAATAGTAATTATAATCAAGATTTAGCCGTCAGTGATGTGTTAATTCTCGTTTAAGAAATCTATACTCTCTTTGCTCTCTCTCTCTCTCTCTCTCTCTCTCTCTCTCTCTCACGTCTGTAATTTTAATAAAATAATTGAAAAATATTTTTCTTATGCAGTGAATTGAATGTTGATTTTGGCGTTTTCTGTATGTATTTTGCTTTCACTTATCCATTGAAATGCATTCAGCAATACATAAACGTGTGATAAAAAGGCGATATTAAAGCCATTGGAGAGAGAACTGCATTATTAATACATACGAAAGTATATTATCTACCGATAAACACAATTTTATTTTCATGGACAGAGAGAGAGAGAGAGAGAGAGAGAGAGAGAGAGAGAGAATATTTGGCACATTTTTTGTACCGTAAAACTACTTGAAAGAAAAATGTATATATAATTAAACTCTTGAATTCACGTCAATTGGATGTCATAAACAAAATATGGGAAATTTTGTCTGACTTTCAATACAAGTCCTCTTATTATTATTATAATATATTTTTTAATATTAATTTTAGTATAGTTTTTCAAAATAAATTATTGATTACTATTAAAACGATTGATCAGTCGATTGGCTTGAATTCAAAATAGTTTTATCACATTTTTATATTCATTTCCACGTATTTATCAATATTTTCTGTTTTCATGTGATTTATTTGCAATCAAATCAAATACTGATAAATATTTATAATATTTACTTAATTATGCATTTGATTTGTTTTTTATTTTATTAAATGTTTAGTCTATGGATAATAAATATCTAATTAATTGGATTAAATCTAATTTTAGTTTAAGTTTGATTTTAAAACACATATATATTTTACTGTAAACACACGAGTATTATATAACATTAAATTCCGGATTTTTACCATTATTATCCAGTATATTTCCATTGATTACTACCATATTTAATAATAGTTATTTATCATCAAAATAATAACTGCATTAAATATTGTTTTATTTACTTAATGTCATTAATTCAATATTTATTTATCAATAATTTATATATCATTGTGTTGTTGTTGTTTGGCTTTCTTACTATAAATAAGCTTGCTTATAAATACAGTATATATTTAAGGGAAATAACAATAGTATTATTATATCTACATTTTATTTATAATGACTTGTATAGTAATGATTGATATTTACTCTCGATTTTTATTACACTCGTTATAATGTATTTTATTATTAACCTTTCGTTCACTATTAGGTTAGTTATATTGAGACTAGAATTTCATTTATTGATATAAAGTTATATTTCGCGATTTAATGATTCCGAGAGAGAGAGAGAGAGAGAGAGAGAGAGAGAGAGAGAGATGTTTATAACTATGTTATGCTATAATTAAATTCATTTTTATATAAAACTTTTATTAGATTTGTTTTAACCATCTGATTATATGGTTAAATTGCCCAGGACTATTATATCGTGGTGAAGATAATCTCCCAGTAATTTAATACATTTCACTTACATGAGTGAGATGGCAGCATAAGCGAGAAAGCTATGCTAAGACTAAAAGTTACATCTTTAGTATACATCACAAAAAATATCCCAACTTTTAACACAGTATTCTATGCTATGGTTTAGTGTTATGAGTGGAGTGTATGTGTTTATGACATGCGCTGTATTGTGTGTCTGTTATTGTGTTGAGATAATTAATAATCAGAATATAATTAAATAATATAAATAATAAAATTAATTTAGGCACATAGTTCCTATTTAAATAGGAACTATGTGCCAAGGCTATTAATTTTTTGTAATATACAAAATCAATTCATACTTTAATTGTTATGTTTACAACTAATTATCAATTATAATGTTTAAAAATTATATTAAAAATTATTATTATTAATGTGCACTTATAAGAACCTTGTTAATTATTATTATTAATTGAAACACTGATTGATTGTATAAGAAAAACAGATAATAAAACAAAAAAGTGCTGTATTTTGAGAAAAATGATGATAAATTTTATATAAATATTATATAAATATGTTATATTCTCTGATATATGAAGAAATACACATTTATTCTCTCCCAAGTCTTATAAATATATTTTTATAATAAAATTAATTAAAAGAAAATACAATTAAAACTAAATTTAAAAAATACTACAAATTGTTTATCTTTTACGATGAAAACCAAATATTGATAAATATGTTAATTATTGCTATTAATTATAATAATAAAAAATAATTCAAATTACTATTTGATTGTATAAATTGCGAGTAATTATGATTACTGTTGTACTTAAAAGTTTTACCATTAATTATATGATAATTATTACGATTACTATTATTATAAATATATCGATGAGATGAACAGAAACTTGGAGACAAATGTCATACAAAGCAAAAAATTATAAAAATTATATTTAACTCTCATTTCAATTAAAACAAACCATCATGATCATTTCTATTTATTTATCAACCTAGAGTAATTTAAAAGCGAAAATTTATTTTAAATCATTTAATTTACTCATTCAATAATTACAAATTTTGTGAACATAAAATTATTTGAATAATAATTAATATTATGTTAAATATAAAAAATACAATAATCAATCATTTTATTGGTTGTCAATATAATTATCTCGTTTGCATTCAGGGCAATAATAAATAACATGTGTTTTGCATACAAGCTTTTCGCAGCCTTCACACCGAATTGATGCCCGTCTATCGGCACGTCGCGGACAAAAATTACACCGGGTGTTATTTTTGTGAAGTTTGTTTGGTTGCTGAGAACCTGAAGGCATTTCTTCTATTTCATCACTTGAAACATTAAATACATTTTCAATCAATTTTCGCAAATCGAGTGAAAGTGTACTTTGGTTTAGTCTTTGTGTTGCCAATGGCTTAACTAAATCAAACCCTAATTGCTTAATAAATTCTCGTCGTTTTTTAGATTTTTTATCGTTTGGATAATAAAACTTAAATATTATGTAACAATTGATTGCTGCGATATCTATTATATCGTAAAACAAAGCCATAGGCCATCTACGAGTAGCTCTGGCACACGTATACGATACACAGAGATGATCCAAATTGTCGACTCCTCCTTTGGTTTGGTTGTAGAAATTAATTATTTCAGGTTTTCCGTTGTCTTCAATATTGACAGTTGAATGAAAACTACTCAACATTATTACAAGTTTTTTAGTCTTTCGCTTCTTTGGTATGTAAGACATGAGTAGTTTATCGCCATATATTTTTGATAAATAGGTGTTCATCTAATATAAAGATAATTAATTTAATATAAATAATAAAATTGGGCACATAGTTCCTATTTAAATAGGAACTATGTGCCAAAACTATTACTTCTCTTCCTCGAGTTGTCTTCATTTCAATTGGTATTTCCTTTTTGTTCTTCTTAGTCGTCCCGACATATGTCAATTCATTAATCCACAATTCATCCACAAGTGGGAAACTAGTGAACCAATTATCTGCAGTAATGTTACGGCCGGTGTGTTTGAGGTCATGAATTAGTCTCAAAACAACATTCATTGATTGGTTGGCATTTTTGTGGGCATTTGGTTGACGGCCTAAGTATACCTCCGCTGACCACATATAACTATTTAATGCATCGCAAACCATAAACAATTTGATGCCGTATTTGGCCGGTTTGTTAGGCATATATTGCCTAAAGCCACACTTCCCGTGAAAAGCCCTCAATTGCTCGTCAATTGTTATGTGCTCTGATAAAACATAATTTGATTTACAATTGTCATTAAATTTTGTAAATATGTTTCTAATCGGAGCCAATTTGTCGGTCGGATCTCGTGTAAGTCTATTATCAAATCTAACACATATGCACAGAAATCTAAATCTGCATAATGGCATTACAGCCCGGAAAATATTACGTCCACTACCAGATGTTGACCACAACTCAATGGCGTTCTCATTTCCCGATTTATACACACCGGCCAACAAAAGTAATTTAATAAATGCTTGCATTTCTTCTGCGTTGGTTTCGTAAATAAATGTTTGTGATGTGTTATACCTCTCTCTTCGTATAAATATCTCATTGTTGGTGTGATTAACGATTGTTTGTATCATTTCAATTGTAATAAAACTGTTGAATAGAGTGTAGTTATTATTGGCGCGTTCTTTACTTATTTTTGGTCCAAATTTTTCTCTCAATATGTTTACAGATGTTGACCACAACTCAATGGCGTTCTCATTTCCCGATTTATACACACCGGCCAACAAAAGTAATCCAATAAATGCTTGCATTTCTTCTGCGTTGGTTTCGTAAATAAATGTTTGTGATGTGTTATACCTCTCTCTTCGTATAAATATCTCATTGTTGGTGTGATTAACGATTGTTTGTATCATTTCAATTGTAATAAAACTGTTGAATAGAGTGTAGTTATTATTGGCGCGTTCTTTACTTATTTTTGGTCCAAATTTTTCTCTCAATATGTTTTGCGGTTTGGTTTTACTCGATGTGATAATTGATGTTTGAGATGACATGATATCAGATGTTTGAAAGTCATTGTCATTATCATCGCATAGCTCTTCAGCGCTTTGCTCAGTGTCTGATGAATGTGACGACTCTTGTATTTCATCGATCTCTTCGCCGCTTGTATTATCATCAGCGCTGTCGACATTCAGCATGTCTTCGAGTTGTTGTCGACTTAACACAGTTTTGCGGCTCATTTTAAATCACAATTAAAAGGACACTATTATTAGATTGTTGTTTACATGTGCTCTCACTTTAATTGATAGAAATATCTTTTGAATTGTAAATAACGTTTAGCTATAACCCCATATTTCTATTTAAATAGAAATATGGGGTCAAGGATAAATACTACATAATTTATGTTTAGTTTAATCAATACTAACAGCAAAACACACAATACAGCGCATGTCACAATCAAACACATAGACTCTACTCATAGCGCTAAGCAATAGTATAGAAAAGTGTGTTAAAAGTTGGGATATTTTTTGTGATGTATACAATTAATGTAAGTCTCGATGCGCGCGCTATCTATGCATTGAATCTCGCAACAGCTGGAATGAGTTGTCCACAAGTCCATACAGGGAAGTCGTGAAATAGTGTGAGAAATGGGTAGTCGATATGTGGCGGCGCTAGTGTTTTTGTTATGGTTTTGCAAATGCACTGAA
>CAJPIZ010002626.1:0-13228 GCA_905368565.1 Medioppia subpectinata
TATTTGCTCAAAGGTTTGATTGAGGCATTCCTAAGATTTTTCGGGCCTGTCTTCTAAGACTGATTTTTACCGAGAGTTTTAAACTCAACTGCCTTTTATCCGGCCAACGGTTTCTGTACGGAGTTAAAGAAATCCTGAAAACTTAACTTTCATGTTATTTTTAAGATTTGTTATATTTTGTATTGATTTAATTGTTTTCTTATTATTATAAAAATATACATTTATAACTAATAGTGGGATAAAACCTAATGAGTAATATTACTAAATTATTAATTAATTATTAATAATTGAGTTCAAGTTTACACACTTTGAACAAAATATTGGTTTAAATTTTTATTAAATTTGCAACAAATTAATTGCTATGAAAACACACATAAATGGAGCTCTCGTTGTACGACAAGAATTAAAATAAAATTTAATTTTCTATTAAAATCTTTGTAATTATGTCTCATTTGACCCAAACATAAAACATCCCTCAAAACCTTTAATTATTAAACAATTTATTTAAAAATATAATTATTATACAAAAAACTTTATAAATATTTTAAATAAATAGCATTATTTAATGAATCCTTTAATTTGTAAAAATTTATAAAAAAAAAAGTTTAATAAAAATAATAACAATAAATATTATTTGATAAGGTCTTCAAATGATAATGAAATCGATATATAAACTAACAATTACTTAAAATATAACTTCTTATAAACATTTTACGATAATTATATGTTTTGTAAGAGTCGTGTATTACTGCTATTGGTTTTTGTTTTAACTCTCCTCAGACTTGACACCAATTATGTAAAATCAATCTTTGCTTTCAAGTGATTATGATTTACATTGACTGCAATGTAATTCATAATCAAATCAAAAGATTAGTCAATAATAATCTGATTCTCATATTTGTGTCTCAAACAAACAAAGTAAAAAAAATGCAATTAAAATTCAATGAATTATTATTTCAAATGTCAAAATAACTATTAAGTAATGTCTGGTTTGAAATGGTGTTTAAATAACTCAATAACTGATTACAATATTTACCTGTTTCAATATCATTCTAATTCACGAGTAAAGTTACTACAGTTACCACTGCATGCTATGGCTATACTTTAACATGGGGCTAATGTTATCCTATGGATAATGTTAAGTCTATGGGTCTAATGCTAATCCTCTGGGCAATGCTAAGTCTGTATTGCAATCCTAACAGTTGCAGTCTAATAACCGTAACCTGAGTTACTCTCTTAGCATAAGTAAAATAAATGTTTAAACAGTGATTTTGCCCAAAGTTTAGCTGAATTTTAAGTGAAGAGTTGTCCAAAAATTAATTCTTTAAAAGTGCGAACTAAGGCACAGATCTCTCATTTCTCTTACATTGGATAATATGTCCAAAAGTTTGACTCATATTCTTTGATAATTCTATAATATTATTTTTCATGTCCATGTTATAATTGACTTACTTATAAGTTATAACTCAATTTGAACCAAGATTGATTTAATGTTGGTCTCTGATAATATGTCTTTACATGTATTTTAGGAACAAAATAATAATAATGTAAAACAACTTCAAATCCTACTTTCGATCATTGTTTTAATTAGTTATAATAATTATTATTAATTCTCAATTTGAAAGTAATTGTCCAAAAATAAATCAATAACTCTTGGCGTCAATTGTCGGGAGTAAAGCCAGAAATGCTTAAACATTAATATAAATGGTCTAAAAAATGGTTTAAAACTTTTTAATTCTTTTGACATCATTTGTAGCGATTAAATGGTTTTAAAAAACAAAGAATATCTTTTAATTTTGATTTTACATTAATGTAAAACTATATATTGAATGAGAAAAATGGGAACAAAGAATAAGCTATAATTGGATTGAAGCCAATATTACCATTCGTGTACTTTTATTACTTTATTTTATTTCCAAAGACTTCAAATATTTTTATAAAATTCAAAAATTAATATAGAATTTAGAAATAATAATAAATTTATTATTCAATTCGTTTTAGACATCAAATCATTTAATTTAAACATAATTTTAAAAACAAATACAATAAAAACTTAACACTCATATACTTATAAATCATATATTTATAAATGAAAATTTCAAATTAAATGTTAATTAATTTCTAAATAATATAAACTAATTCGTAAAACCTATTTAATAAACTTATATATGAATCAAATTAATACCATAGTTTGGCTGCAATTTGTTATTGATTTGATAAAAGTTAAAATATTGAATATTAATTAATAAGTAGTTGTGAGCGTTGCACACAATAATTGATTACATTATGATTTCAATCTCTTCGCACAACTCTTTAAACAATTATACCATTAATACCGAATTTTACGTCCCTTTCAATTGCATGCATAATATATTGTTTAAGTTAATTGTTTCACTAAATCACAAACTATTCATCTAAATTAAAATGACGTCAATTGGATATTCAGTAAATTGAATATAGAGTTAAAACCGTTATTTTGAGCATAAAAGGCATGATTGATGGCCACACAGTTCTAACCATAAGGCACTCAAAGTTAAAGTAAAATATTGTAAATCTCATTAAAATAATACAAAATCATTATGTAATATATTAGTTAATCCTCTTCTATGACATCCAATTGCAATGGTTTACGATTTTTATGCTCTTCAATAGCCCTCCATATTCTCAATTCAACGCCTCCTTTAAGGTTAAGGCGCCTTAAATCCTGACGAGTGATTAGCGACAGGACTTCCTTTAGAGTGTAATCTTCGCTAACGAACTAAATATAATACAAATACAAAAGAGTTAACAATAAGATTAACAAATGCTAAGAACTGAATACTTTGCAAATGGATTCGTCATCTATTTTCAAATCTTTGAGAAATGAAATCAAGTCTTTGTCGGGAATGCGATTCGTGTCCACACTATTCTGTATATTCTTATTGTTATGAGAAGAGGTGAAAGTAGATGTGGTGCTCGCCATTGGACTGTTTGGCAGACTTTGCTGTTGCTGTTGAACTAAATTAATTTGCACTTTAGTTTCATTTAGTGTGCTTTTAATCATCTCTTGTAGTGTTTCCTGAGTCTCAATCAATTCCTGAAAGAGACGGAGGTTTTCACTCCTGAGTTGTTCGCTCTTTTGCTGCAACTGATGGATCAATTGGTCGTCCGATGGGACAACATTGATAAGGGGTCGTAATACTACAGATTTGGTTGAATTGATAGTGGAGACACCAGAAGTGGATTCCCTGTCCTGATCCATGTCAACAATGGGCTCCACTTCGTCGCGAAGCTCTCCGCCGGCGATATTCTCTCCGAGTTCTGGCGAGAGAACAGTAATGGCCGCCTGAACTGCAGACCTGATCAGACTGTCCAATGCGAACATCCAATGGGGTTTAATACTGTGGTTTCTGAGCACTAAATTCACCGCTTCCTGAAAGCTAAGGAGCGCTAATTGAATCTGATTTATAGCCGCGCCGTCGAAGTCAAGCTCTTCTTTGAGAGAAGCGATCGCTTTCTCGATATGCGCTCTCTTTGTCTGAGGTATGAAATCCCGGAGACCGGGCAGTAGTATGCGCTGCAAATGGCTTTGTGTGAGCACTAAATCCTGCACTGTTTGCTGCAGCAAATGAAACCAGAGCTCGCATATGGCCTGTGCGTCGTCAGTGATCACCTGTACTAATGTCGCCCTTCTTTGCGAGTCTTTCTTAAGGAGGAAGAAGCCCTCCTGTTCTGACTCTCCTATAGTACCCAATGTGGGCACTCCTTCCACAGGAGGAGACAGCATAACACCACTTGAGCGCCGGGCATAAGGAGCGTCTTCTGAGCTATAAATACAATTGAATTAAGTTTTAGGTGCAGAACAAGAGGTATACCTCTGAGAATACATAGCGGGTGAATGAGGGCTTGACTCGTAAGGACTGGCACAACGCCGAGTTATATTGAGATGCAAATTGGGTGCACTAAACATGCGATACATAAACCGATATAAAACGTGCGAACAATTAATAGTCAATTTTGTATTACCCGTCGTCACCAGTGCTCGAGAAGCGAGCGACTCTTCCCTCGAAACGTTCGGTTTTGCATTGGGGGTCAATCGGCACTGATATCGACCGATTAAAGTCCGTTATGAGAGACCCGCGCGTAGGGCTCACAGTCAACGGCGATGGAGACGGCGTTGTCTTCTTCTTGCGATGGGATCCGGTGTCGAGAAATATATCGTCGAGTAGTTGTTTGGCGGTCGCCCTCTGGAAGGGGTCGGGAATAAAGCACCGGAGGATAAATTTCTGTGCCTTTTCGGACATAGAGGACGGAATCTGCGGGTGCTCTTTGTAGAAGCCAACTTTGAATATAATCTCTTGACCCGAACCCAATTCAATGAATGGCGTCTTTCCAGTGGCCATCTCCACAATAGTGCAGCCGAGAGACCAGATGTCTGCGGGCGCGCCATAACCTCTCTGGCCCTGATCTATGACTTCGGGTGCCATGTATTGGAAAGTGCCGGTGAAGGTCTCGGTGTGCGGATTAATACCGGCCAACCGTTTGGAAGTACCGAAGTCTGATATCTTGAGTATTCCGGTGTAAGTGTTAACTAAAACGTTGTCGCCTTTGATGTCGCGGTGCACTATCTTCTGGTCGTGTAAATACTTCAAACCTTCCAGTATTTGTCTCGTGTAAAAAGAAATGGTCGGTTCGCTGTCTTTAAGAGGACCCCATTTAGACCTCAATAGCTGGGAAAGACTACCCCCGGGAACCCTTTCCATTAAAATCTTGAATGTGTCGCCTTCGCAAACGGATCCCAAATATATGACAATATTCTTGTGGCGCAACTGTGAGTGAAGGCGAATCTCTTCGTGAAGCGGTTGTACTTCACTATAAAACACAGTTCATTATAAATAGCAATAATTTTAATGTTAATCAAATTGAAAAATACCCGATGTTTTTGATTGGTATCTCTTTGACAGCAATTGTCACTTGTGTTCGGAGATCTCTGGCGGCAAAAACCACGCCATAAGTGCCTTTTCCTAGCCTTACGCGACGGTTTTGTTCATTTAATTCGTATTCAAACTATTAAATACAATATTAATAATACATATAAAACCAAATGCTAACCAATGGGCACCTGAATGGGTCCGGTGTCTGCAATAGAGTCGAGATCAGTAACTCCTTCCTCGTCAGCTGTCATTTCAATAATGAGATCATAAAATGTTTTGCGAAGTTGTTCTGAAGGGAAAAACATCTGAAAATCATCGCAATTGTGATGAACGTAAAGGAATAGACACCTCGCGTCCGCTTTGAATAGACTGTTCAACACATTTACACATTATTAACATTTAGTTAACGAATCAGATATGGAGTGAATACCTGACGCCTCTTATTTCAGAGACATTGAAAAGCCAAGTATGCGGTCGTTTGCAGTTGTCTTTGTCTTTAATACAATTGATACAAATGTTGTTTATTTGGAGTGACTTTCCGTCGGCGCCATTCATATTGACGGTAACGTATGAAGGCATCAAAGTTTTGTCCGTTTCCAACACAATCATCGGAAAGCGAATCACATTCGAGACATCATCAGTGATGGCATCGATAAAGTACTCCATCCAAAACTGGAAGATCTCTTCTTCCGGTGTCAACAAAGCGTCTTCTGGTTTGCGTTTGTAGTGATTGATGAGTCGAATGTTACCGACCGTCGACTTTAGGTACCATTTGGGAGGTTTGAGGTTAAACATACATTCGGCCGCTTGAATGGCCTTCGAGTAGTTGGCGGCGAGAACACTGATCTCGAAGAAAGTGGCCACATCCCAGTAGTCCTGGATTGACCCCAAACTACCCTTTCGTCCAATCAATATATTCAGAACGGAAGCGATGTGTTGTAATTCTACACATTTCGAAAACTCTTCGCCTTTGATCACCAAAAGAGTGGCCAAATTAATGCCCGCGTATTCATTGGGCTGCACATCGAAGCCCTTTCGGTACCAATTGATTGCGTTCGCGAGACTCTCGACGTCAGTATAGGACGACTCCACGAAAATGTCTTTATATATCCTTCCGGCCAAACATATCATATCCGGGAAATTGTTTTCCTCTTTCTGTAGAGCAGTGGTGACCACTTCGAGGGCCTTCTCTCGATCGCCGACACGTTTGCGACGATTGAGCGCAAAGGCATACAAGTGCCGAATGGCCGGCGTGTAAGTGAAAGCCGAGTTCGGTATAGACTCCAAATCGTCAATCATTTGAATCATAGCGTCATAGTCTTGGATCTCACGAAACGATATCAACATATTGTGGACAATGTCTGCCGACACCAGATTGGGGTCCAAATCGTGTTCCATTCGTTTCCTCATATTCTTCAAAGTTGTGGCCAACGCTTCGCCACTCAATGATTCGCGAGCTTTGCGTAAATCCGATAAAAACTTTTCCTTCATATGAGTCCTGAAAAGCATTTACACAAAAAACTTTAAAAATCAAAGAATCGTCAAAATATGGCTCATAAAAGAAACGAATGTAAAATCATGTCTGACATAGTGTTAGCCCAACGGGTGGTCCCAAAGTATTGCAAATCTTATACGTTATCAATACGTAACTCAACAAAAGATTTATCTATTTCTTCGGTAAAGTATTATTATTTCCGACATTTAATTGTTTTGAAGAGTAAATAATTGGCATATATTATGGTAATTAAGTCCACATAACTTATATTGCAGTGAATTACAAATCGAGTGAATAAAAATTAATTGTGTATAAAATGACTCAATTCTTTAATGCATTGCACCGACTGTTGCAATATTTCCTGAAAGCTTCAAAAACCAGACCATATTATACTGTACTCTCGTACTATTGGATCAGTTTATAATGTATTGCATTTGAGAGTAACACTAACCCAACGAATCTGATCCAACTCTTCACATCCAATATTAATAATAAGAGAATTACAACAATTATTGTATAGTTACGAGGTTAGTTACATTATTTCTAATACATCTATACATGTACTGTCCATTATTATCAATTTAGTTATATTTCTTTTCTAATTAAATGAAAATCAAATATAATTTATTAATAAAATCTTAATTGAAATCACTATCGGCTCACAAACAAACAAATTGTGAGTTATATATTATTTGTTAATTATAGTGAATTTAAGTGCGGTTTAATACTATGGATTCCATAGGTAAGTCAAGCATTCATATTCACTAATAAATTACTATTAATTCGCGCATTCACATAGAGTTTATGATTGTGCTGGATCATTTTGATTATCAATTGTACCATAATATAAACCATGTTATCAGACAAATAGTATTAACATGGTAAAAAGTTCAAAATACGGTACATAGCGTAAGGTTTTTAAATAGTATTAAAACTTCTATTGGGAAATTATGGCAAGTGTAAAATGTTGTCGCTATTATAATTTATAATAAGCGATTGCATTTACTTCAAAACTTTTATTGCATAATTGCATTTAACTTAAACCATAATATTTTGTATAATTTTAATGCATTTCCTGTTTTGCAATAAGTTTTAGAATGGCTTCAGTTCTCATTAATAACAAAAAGTGACCACAAATTTAACTCTATGTTAATTATTTAATGCTCACAACTTTGCACGCATATAAACTCACTTGATTAAAACTCCTACTATTTGGCCAACACTTATGCAAATGTTGACTAAACTTAATTTACGAGAGTTTAATAATCGTATATTCTTATAGTGCTGTAAATACTGACAAATTATTTACGCATAACTCATATAATTGTTGAAAAGTGTGTAAATAAATAATTTGTTTAATGCATTGCTGTAAGCATTGAAAAGATGATTGGATCAGTTGCTCATTTGGTTATGCATATAATGAATAGAGACTCACTTGGTTTGGACCTCCACTTCAAGTAATAACTTCTTGAGCCGAATGTGAAGCGGAGTCTTAGTTTCGGATGAGAGGGGGCTTTGAATGGCCGTATCGTCCGAATTGGCCACCAGTCGAGCGACGGTGGGTTCGGTCACATAGCAGTGCTTATCGTCGGACAACCTATAGGTGACGATTGTGTAGTTATAAGAGGGAAGTTTAATAGGGATGACCACATCGGCCGCGCTGTCGTTGAAGAGCAGTATGTTTTGTCTCATTCCAAACGACTCCCGATTTCCCAACCGATAGAAGAGTGAGTTCTGTTGCTCTTGAATGGAGATGTCAACGATGGCCACATCCGCGTTGTAGAACGTGTCCACCACTGAGATCTCCTCGAAGTCCAGTTTCTGGAACTGAATGTGATGTAGATTCGCGTTACACACGTGCGCCGCCCGTTTGATCTCCTCTAACGCCGCCTTCCGGTGACTCAAAGTCGGCGAACCTATTGTCTGATCGAGTAATGAGTCAATCAATCAATATGTCAATCATATGGCCATCAGATGGCTGTGGATGTGGTACCAAATCGATGAGACAAACCACGTCCATCTTGGGACGTGATGTGGGCGCCGAAGCCGTGCCCGTCTGATCCGTTGGCCGACTCGTCGACGACACCGATGGCAGTGATGAGCAACGATGCGATGGCTGATGGCATGGCTGATGACATGACTGATTGTGTCCACCGTTTGTCTCATTCATTGTATCATTACTTCAATCCTCAACACATCTCTCGACCATTGCTTTCAAATCGCATCACTTTATTATCACTTATAACTACTACTAAACACTAACTCTAATATTATATATTAATTGTGATTACAATTATTATAACCAATCATTTAAATGATTGTAATATTATAACTAATATTAGTAATAATAATAATAATAATACATATTATTATTTATTTATAATCAAAAGTATTAATAGTTTTAAAGTTCACAAATGATAACATGTGTGACAATTGACTACACATTCAATCGCAGTCTCTATCAGTGTTTGCATTGAATGCATGGAAATGGCATTCATTCACACATTTGTCACAAAACTTCATATAAAAACTCATTTATTGAACGATAGTTTATAAACAATTCATTCATTTAATCGCTTGTTATATAACAAGTATAGAGTATTAGTCATATATTTTTGGGGTTCAAATCATTTGATATGTTGTGTGAAATGTAATGAATCGTAAGATTAGTTCACAAAACGGTTCGCAAACTCTTTATTGCCAATACTTTTGACCATTCATTGCAGTCATTGAATAGCATAGCGTCGACTGTACTGTACATGACTTGACTCGAGTGCCCACACAATGCGTACAGTGAATGCGATGAGTGATCAGTGAATCAGTGATCAGTGATTGCTATGTCTGACTGTCTATGCATTGAATGACGCAATTGTTTACTATTACTATATATTGAGTGTTGTTTTGAATGCGATTTAGCCGTAAATCCAGACATCAGTTGACGTCTAGTGTTGTAATTAATGGACAGATTTTAGGTGTGAATTGATTTGACGACAACAACACATACTATGGCGACGACCAACGCATGCGATGCCATCGATGAGCCCGTCTTTGCCAACGAAATCAATTCATTGGAAATCAAATTAGCGGAGGTTTGTATGCATTGTATTGTCACTAATGGACGTGATTTGATGCCAATTGATGCCATTTGATGATAATTGCTGTACAGGTGGTGGGAAAGGGCACGTTTGGAGTGGTCCGCAGGGGCTTCTGGAAGGGACGCGAAGTGGCCGTCAAACTCATTGAGACAGAGCAGGAGAAGAAGGCCTTCCAGATCGAGTTGAGACAGTTGTCACGCGTATCGCATCCCAACATTGTCTGCCTATACGGCGCCACTCAAGACAATGGTTTCGTATCGTTGGTGATGGAGTACGCGGAAGGCGGCAGTCTTTACAATGGTTTGACACTTGTTTCCATGTGTTTGTAAACATGGAGTCTAATGTGTAATGTTTTGCCATCAGTTCTTCATTCGGTGCCACTCGTGCCCTACAGTTTGTCTCACGCCATCTCATGGGTTCTTCAGTGCGCGCGCGGCGTCTCATATCTGCACGGAATGCAACCCAAGGCTCTCATCCACAGAGACCTTAAGCCACCCAAGTATTCACATCTCATTTGTTTATATTATTTTGTCATTTATTTAATGCTTTGATATAACGTTTTGATTGTAGTCTACTGTTAGTCAGCGGCGGAACTATACTTAAGATATGTGACTTTGGAACCGCTTGTGATATTCACACTCATATGACCAACAATAAGGTAACCTATCTTTCGATTGATGTAATGATATGATGGTTAATGTTTAATATATGAAGGGTTCGGCCGCTTGGATGGCACCCGAAGTATTTGAAAGTTGGAACTATACTGAAAAGTGTGATGTCTTCAGTTGGGGTATCATATTATGGGAAGTATTGGCCCGAAAGAAGCCATTCGATGAGATCGGAGGGCCGGCATTCCGGATCATGTGGGCTGTCCATAGCGGACAACGACCACCGCTATTACAGCGATGTCCGCAAGTGATTGAAAATTTAATGACCAAATGTTGGGATAAAGACCCGACTCTGAGGCCATCCATGAAGGACGTGGAGGAGACTGTGGAACAAGTATTCCAATACTTACCAAAATCAATTGAACCCATTGTCCACAATACGTCTTCAAGCGGTACTGCTATTACTGTTTTGGTTGATATATTTGGCACATTTTAATTGATAATATCATTTGATAGCGTACTCAACGGTTGACGACAGTCTTTCATCTGACTATAGTATAGATCAAATTCAGACCCAATTAGACGCTCCGCAACAGATTGTAACCGAACCGCCGGTTTTCAATAGTGGCACAAATGTCGTCAATCCAAACGATTTGCACCAAAGTGTATGTATTGTTTGTCGCGATTCTATTGCATAACATTTTCAATGTTGACTGTATTTTGGCAGAAAAACAATCCGGCTTATAGTGTACCGCCCAATATGTCTGGATTTATCAATAATGCGAACTATAGTTCAGAGTTTTTGCAACAAAATAAATTTCCCCGAAAGATATCCGAAGAGAAAGTGGTTTTGGACTCAAACTTATCGCAAATTCAGTCATATCGCGGACACAAGCGGTCCAATTCGAGCGGAACGCCGGTCACGATTCTCGGCACTTCCCCTCAAGCCCTGCCCCTCAATAAGTCCCACTCAAGCCATGGTCTCAATGACGATCAGACTAACCCTCCCATTAGTTCCCAATTTGGCGGAACAGCTGAACCTCAAGTCAGTGGTCGTCACGATTTGCCCAAACTATCGATGTCTTCGTCTCGTGATATGCAGACCAATCAAAGAGTTGTTCCATCGAATCCGATTCCCAAAGACTTCAACGCCTATCTGGTATTGGAGTCAGACTTACAGCCCATACAACCGGACAATAATAACACGGAATCCATACAAATATTCGAAGAACACAAACGTCTGTCACAAGAGTTTCTGCGGATGAAAATGGAAGTAACGCTTCTGTCGTCTCGAAAACAAGAGTTGGAGTCAACAGACGTGACCACAAACTCAATAGAGGAATACCGGGCCCTCAAAGACGAGAACACGAGTTTGCGGAAACTGAAGGACAATCTAATCACTCAATTAGATTTCATTAAAGTTAAACAACGACAGAGAGAAGCGGCCGCCGATGGCGACTGGGTTTATGTTGACGGCACCGACACTAACCACAACCACAACCAACACTAATTATGATTTTAACTATGATTTTAAATCTGTAATAAATTTATTTCATTAATTTAATGTTATTTATATATAAAAATCTATATTTCAAATAAGCATTTTATCAATC
Organism: Medioppia subpectinata; assembly: GCA_905368565.1. Taxonomy (NCBI): domain Eukaryota; kingdom Metazoa; phylum Arthropoda; class Arachnida; order Sarcoptiformes; family Oppiidae; genus Medioppia; species Medioppia subpectinata. Next base: position 11,725 of record CAJPIZ010002626.1, read on the forward strand.
GATTAAATCAAACCAAGCAATCATTTCATTTCTGTTTTAATTAATAAAACTTTTATTTAATTATTATGTATTTTTTGGGTTAATTATTAGTTTTGATAAAAGTAGGAATTAATGTGACAAATATTAATGAACCGAAACAGTAGTCTCGATCAGTTGCATCACTAGATCAATAAAACATTTGTTTATTACAATTACGGTTTAGATATTACGATATAAAACAATGATTAAAATTTAGCGTTAATTATAGTTAAGCAGTTAAAACAAATTATATGATATGTGTGTCTAAAATGCTATACATTAATGTAAAGTCGATTGCAATACTTGAGTGTTTGAATGGCCAACACATCATAATTAGACAATTCATAGGTCTCTTCAAGTTTGGTGTCTCCGAAATATAGACAACACGAACACTGTTTCAAGTATTGAAATAATTTGTCGGGAATTACTTTCTGTATCTCACGATTCAATTGTCCGATAATAGCATTAATAGTATCACAGGTGCGGACAGAAAAGCTTAAAATCTGTTTGATATCAATGCAGTCAAACTTAATGTAAACTTCATTTGGCAATAAATGGCAAATACTTCTGTTGTGAATACTATAATAGGCGATATAATAGTATCACAGGTGCGGACAGAAAAGCTTAAAATCTGTTTGATATCAATGCAGTCAAACTTAATGTAAACTTCATTTGGCAATAAATGGCAAATACTTCTGTTGTGAATACTATAATAAGCGATAGAGTTGTCGTCTTCGAGTCGTTTTCCATTGTAAAAGAGTGAGAAATCAGTGGTGTTGTGGTTAATGATGGACGAGGCGTTGTATTTGATTTGTCCAATTTTGGTGAGCATTGATGTCTCGCATCGGAGCGTCAAATGAGTCGTCTGAATGAATATGATTTCGTGAGCACCAGATTGTGTGTCACCGACGCATGAAAAGGGGATCACTTGCCGCTCGCCGGCGCCCGACTCCGCGCACTCTCTGGCGTACGTCAGCCGATAGTAATCCCATCGTTGGAGTTGAGTCCTCAGCGATGATAACTCTTTTGTGTAACTATTTTTCAATTCATTCATCCGTTCATTCATGACATCCAATCTATTCTTTAAAATAGCGATACAGTTATGGTCTCTGAGGCGCGACTTTTCCATTTCGCTCTCACACTGAGAGCACCTAACTTTCCTCTCGGGATGAAACTCGCAGTTAATCCGATGCAACAGAAGTCGATGCAAAGGAACCACTTCTTTACAGCCGTATTCTTCGAAATCGCACCGAATTCTCAGATATGATAGATATTCTGTGATGGCTTTCGGCGCCTCCTCTATATGTGACGACTCTATCGGCTTCTGATCCAAAGGACACACATTTTCATTGATTACACTCTTCTCTAAACAACCGAAACAGAAGGTGTGTTCGCAAGAACTCAACGACTTTGGATTGTCGTACACTTTGCAACAGATCTGACAAATCAGGTTCTCGTCCACATCTGATTCAAATCTTTTTATTTC
>CAJPIZ010002627.1:0-13225 GCA_905368565.1 Medioppia subpectinata
AATAAAAATAATATGAATTAATACCCATTTCAGGCCTAATAACTGGTCATAAAAGCCGACATTTCCGGGCGCGTCCTCCCGATCCCCGTATAGGAACCCAAACGGTCCTAACCTATAGTTGACGGACACAACCACTACATCTTTTGTGGTCAAAACACTACCATTATAATTTTTGTCAAAAATTGAGCCAAATTCAAGCCCTCCTCCATATATCCAAAACATCACTGGCTTTAATGCTGTGGTATTTGTTGTCCATATGTTAAGCACCAGACAGTCCTCACTGATGGGTAAGTCCGGACCGGTATGGTCTGGTGGGTGTAAACATGAATTTTTAAATGTTGTTGCGTCGATTATATTCTAGAATTAATATAATTTAAAATATATTAAATTTGGAAATATTAAATCATGATAATTTTATTAATTAATAAAATAATTACAGGAAATGGTTTGGAAATGGGTTCGGGTTTTGCAAACCTAAGTTTGCCGACCGGGGGTTCGGCGTAAGGAATGCCCAGAAATTGGTCCACATTTGTGTCCAACACATGTAGTGTCCGACCCCTCACTACCCCTATACTGGTGTTCACATCAATACTATTCACAGTAATTAATGTCAAACATAACACAAATATAACTGAAAACTTGTGAATGGTTAACATTTTGTTTATTAAATAAATATTTTATATTTAAACAAAATTATAATGTTTTATTATATTAAGCACATAAATAATATATAATTTGTTATTTAAACAAATTAAAGAAATCAGAAATTATTTTTTTAAAATAATAATTACAGAATTATATACTATTCTAAAATATTGTTAAAATATTTTATCTCATATTAAATAAAACTATTTATTCTACTTATATTAACAAAATGTCATTGTTGTTGTTCAATGCTGCTGTGAGTACATAATATGTGAGTACATACTATTATTTATAAATAAATTAATTATATCAGAATAACACTATTTATCTACGGATTGAATTGTATTACTGACTTACCTGTACTTTTCAATTGGGTACAGAATAAGGTATTATCATTAAAATTCAATTTTGACAAACTGTTAACTTGAAATTAGAAAATGTCATTTTTATATTTAGTAACATATTTAGCAACTATGCTATAAAATTATTTTATTAGTTATGTATACGAATAAATATTCCAAATTAAAGATTGGTTTAATAAGCAATATTTGTAGACTAATTATTTATTTAAAAATCAAATATTTTAAGAAAATAAATTTGCGATAATGTATAAAACATAAAACATTAGTTATTACATGTATAAGTATCAATGTTTGAATGTTAATGTATTGTCACACATGCCAATAGACTTGAGTAACTTAAAGTAACTCAAGTAACTTTGGTGGCAGCCCTTATAATAATTATTTATAAGTGTTAGTGCTAGTGTAAATAGTTCATCAATATATTCAATGTACTTAATATACATGTATCTCTCGTTTTTAGTATATTGTATTTAATAATTATCTTATAATAACCTCATTTTCCAAAGCACTTTTACTCAGGAATTAATATTAAGTTGTTATTAATGTTTGAACATATAATCTCAAGATTAAAATTTAACAGTTTTTACTTTAAAAATAGTAAAAATAATTTAAATATTATAGATCTAACTCTAGTCCACGGTTTAGACCCAAAGGACTTACGGCTAGTACTGAGTGACCCGTTTCACTAAACCTGTAATGACGTGTGGGCTCACTATTTATTATAAAAGATAATGAATTTTAAGTTAGTTATTAATTTCCAATAACCAATGTAATTGGAAAAAGTTATTTCAAAAATAAAAAATTCTGTAACAATTATTGTAACAATTAATGAAATATGATAAATAATGAGTATTGGTGATTCATTAATACACCATGAAGAATGTGTATTGGTTTATTTTGAAAATAAGTTTGTAATCTAATTATAATCACTAAATATTAGTGTAAATTGTCAACAGAACTAATGTAAAAATGTCACTAGCTGTATTAAAAAGCCACTTCACAAATTTGGTACAATGAGTACATCATAAACCAAAATTAATAACTGATAGTAACTGACTATCCAATGAATTTGATAGTAATAACATTCAATCAAAACGTTCAAAAATAATACCTGTAAGTGTAACCTATAACAATTAAGTAACTGTAATGATTATAATTATCTCATCGTAGATATTTTGCTAAAGTATTTATTAGTACAATAATAAATATTGCTAAATACTAAATATAATGTACTTTTTATAAAAAATAATGAGTATAAAATACAATTTATAAATATTAATGTTTATAGTAAATAAAAACAAAATGTTTCGTTTTTATAACAGTATTACAATAATTGTTTTGCATTTGACAATACTCAAACAATGCTAGAGTAATATTGTATAATTGATTTACAAAATTTTATCACATATAATAAAAAATTTTAGCAAATTTATAAGTGCTTTCTAGATTATATTAATCCTTTTAATTTGATCAGATAAATACAGTATATATTGCTGTTGATAAATTAAAATATTATTTATTGGTAATACATTATTGGTATAGTTTGCAAAATAAATATAGCAAAATGTTAAATATACATAGCAGCATTACAATAATTATTTTATATTTCACATTAAATAGTGTGAATAGTATTGATGTGAACACCACTATAGGGGTAGTGAGGGGTCGGACACTACATGTGTTGAACACAAATGTGGACCAATTTCTGGGCATTCCTTACGCCGAACCCCCGGTCGGCAAACATAGGTTCGCAAAACCCAAACCCATTTCTAAACCATTTCCAGTAAGTATTAAATGTATAGAGTAGATTAAAATATACATTAAACATAGTTAGACTATAATAAATTTTATAAATTACTGTAAACAGTTAAAATATTAAATAATACTGATAAATAAATTAATATAAAATACATAACAATATTAATATTTCAGGAAATAATAGATGCGACAAAACCAAAGAATGCATGCATACAACCCGTGCATATCATGCCAATCATTCCGAGCACAGGTATGAGTGAAGACTGTCTGGTGCTTAACATATGGACAACAAATACCACAGCATTAAAGCCAGTGATGTTTTGGATATATGGCGGGGCTCTTAATATTGGGACTATATTTCAAGAGTGGTATAACGGGAGCGCTTTGGCCACACGTGATGTTGTGGTTGTGTCCGTCAACTATAGGGTCGGGCCGTTTGGGTTCCTATACGGGGATCGGGAGGACGCGCCCGGAAATGTCGGCTTTTATGACCAGTTGTTAGGCTTGAAATGGGTATCAATTCATCTCTTATTGCAATTATAATCTTTATTTATTAATAAACATTGTTATAAATTAATGACATTATAATAGGTTAGAGAAAACATACATCTATTTGGCGGAGATAAGAATCAGATCACCATTTTTGGTGAGAGCGCCGGGAGTTGGTCGGTGTCCGCACACATACTCTCCCCGCTATCCAAAGGCCTATTCAAGAGGGCTATTATGCAAAGCGGAGCCCAATTTTACAACAATAAAGAAGTAGTCAACAAAACTGAGGCCTTATCTCAGGCCAAAGCAATTGCCAAAGGATTGAAATGCAATGAAACCGAGGATTGGATACAATGTCTGCGAAGAGCGGATCCCAAAGATATACTCAAATACGAGAACCCAATCGCCACTTACCCGACGTTTGGCACAGAGTTTCTGCCCATTAGAGCACAAACCGCTTTCAATACGAAAAAATTTAATACAGGTAATAAATCGATATTACTATGATGGTACACTGTATTTATAAAACTTTTATCTAGTAAATTTAATATAATTTTAAATTTAAACTTATATTATTAATTAGATGTTGATTTAATCGCTGGCATAACACGCAATGAGGGCTCAACGTTTATTATAGTTGTGATTCATGACCTTGTTCATATAATAAATATGAATATCACGGACTTTCATACCGCGGTGAACGCACTCGACTCAATCGGTTATCATAACGTAAATGTACCAAAAGTGACGGAATACTACCTGAAAGGTGTCAACACTAGCGATAGTCTGGCACTTCGCACGGCCTTAGGCTCACTAATAGGTGACCTAATACTCGGTTGTCCGACATATCTGTTCGCCAAACGGTTCGCACAAACTGTCAAAGAGTCGCAAAGGGTTTACTTTTACGAGTTGTTGTACGGAAGCGATAAGTTTGCAACGCGTTATGGTTGCGATATAAAGACCATGGGCATTTGTCATACGCTAGATATACCATTTGTCTTTGGTCTCCCACTTCTTAAACCCGATGATTTTAGTCCCGAAGATATCTATTACAGTAATGTTGTAATGAAAATGTGGACAAAGTTTGCTACCGATGGGTAAATTTACGTCTATTTAATGTATAATCAAACATTTTTGTCAAATTTTATCAATTATTTTATAATACCATGATTAATGAGATAAAATGTAAACCGCAACCTTAATAACATAGTTACCCAAAATGTACAAAACTCTTTCAAAGTATTCACTACCAAGGTACTATTTTATAATAAACATTTTTCCCAAATAACTAGTGCATTACAATTGCGGTTCAGTATTATAAAATATAAATGTATATAACACTGTATTCATAACACATAAACATGATGATTATAAGTTTATAGCTTATCTAACAATAATTAAATTACTGGCATACTAATATTTATTATCATTTTAGTCATATGGACTCTGATTGGCCGCAACTGTTAAACGATGAGCCGATGGGTGCGCCCAAAGTCCACGGTTTGGATCCCAAAGACCTGAGCCTAGTATTGAAAGACCCGTTTCATGAAACTTGTGATGGCGTGTGGGCCGACTACTTCCTATAAATAAAATAATAATTTTATAGTTAACTAATAATTTTCAATTACTGCCGTTGTTATAAAAATAAAAATTTTGAAACAATTGCATTCGGTTTATTTCTATTATAAAGTTGGTATCTAATTATAATTAATAAATGTTAGTGCAAATAGTCAGCAGAACTAATTAAACAACGTTGTAGTATTAAAAAACCACTGCACAAATCGGGTACAATGAGTATAATATAAATCTATCTAAACAACTGATACAGTAGTTACTTAATATCCAAGGAATTTAATATTAAGTCATTTAATCAAAAAGTTCGAAAATATTAATTTATAAAAATTAAGAAATTATAGTTACAGTATCTCATTGTAGATATTAAGCTAATACAGCTATACTAATACAATAGAAAATATTGCTAAATACTAAATATATGGAATATAAGAAAAATAATTAATATAAATATATCAATTAGTCAATTGTTTAATATTTTAATATTTAATATTAATATTTATCGTTGATTAAAACAAAATGTTACGTTTTTATAACATTATTACAATTATTACATTAGTATTATCATTAAATAATGTTTGCTGTATTGATGTGAACACTAGTATAGGAGTAGTGAGGGGTCGGACACTACATGTGTTGGACACAAATGTGGATCAGTTTGTGGGCATTCCATACGCCGAACCCCCGGTCGGCAAACATAGATTCGCAAAACCCGAACCCATTTCTAAACCATTTCCCGTAAGTATTATATAAATAATTTAATTATTATAATATTTTAACATTTTAAAAATAATAATTATTAGGATATAATAGATGCAACAAAACCTACGAACTCATGTATGCAACCATCAACTTTCATACCAATCATTCCGGGCACAGGTATGAGTGAGGACTGTCTGGTGCTTAACATATGGACAACAAATACCACAGCATTAAAGCCAGTGATGTTTTGGATACACGGAGGAGGACTTAATATCGGAACTATATTTCAAACGTGGTTTAATGGTAGTGTTTTGGCCACCAATGATGTAGTGGTTGTGTCCGTCAACTATAGGTTAGGACAGTTTGGGTTCCTATACGGGGATCGGGAGGACGCGCCCGGAAATGTCGGCTTTTATGACCAGCTATTGGCTCTCAAATGGGTATTAATTCATAAATTGATTTAATCAAAATTTTTATTTATTAATTAAATAATAATAGGTTAAGGAAAACATTTATTCATTTGGTGGAGATAGGGATCAGATCACTATTTTTGGTCAAAGTGCCGGCAGTTGGTCGGTGTCCGCACACATACTCTCCCCGCTATCCAAAGGCCTATTCAAGAGGACTATTATGGAGAGCGGCGCCCATATGTATAACAAAGACAGGGATGTGGTCAACAAAACTGAAGCCATATCTCAGGGCAAAGCAATTGCCAAACAATTGAAATGCAATGAAACCGAGGATTGGATTCAATGTCTGCGAAGAGCGGACGCCAGAGATATACTTAAATATGAGAACCAAGTGATGGCTTTCCCGGTGTTTGGCACAGAATTTTTGCCAATTTCTAGCCGACAGGCTTTTATTGAAAAAAAGTTTAATAAAGGTATTGTTAATGATTTTTTTATATTAAGTCAAATGCTTATTAAATTATGATTATTTTTATCATCATAAAAATAGATATTGATTTAATTGCTGGCATAACACGAAACGAAGGCTCAGTCTTTATTAATTACGTGGTCAAAGATCCCACACATATGGTACTAACGGACTTTTACACAGCTGTAAAAGCAATGGACTTAATGGGTTATCACAACGTGAACGTCCGGAAAGTGACAGAACACTACCTAAAAGGTGTCAACACTAGCGATAGTCAGGCACTTCGCACGGCTTTAGGCTCACTAATAGGTGACCTAACACTCGGTTGTCCGACATATCTGTTCGCCAAACGGTTCGCACAAACTGTCAAAGAGTCGCAAAGGGTTTACTTTTACGAGTTGTTGTACCGTGCTGAATATTTTGCCAAAATGCTAAGTTGTACGTCGACCATGGGCATTTGTCACGGCGTTGATGTAGCCTTTGTATTTGGTGAGCCACTTCTTCACCCTAACGATTACAGTTCCGAAGATATCTATTACAGTAATGTTGTGATAAAAATGTGGACAAAGTTTGCTAAATATGGGTAAATTATATTTTTAAATATTTAATCAGATTTAATTTTTTAAATATTTATGATCATTTTAGTCATATGGACTCTGATTGGCCGCAACTGTTAAACGATGAGCCGATGGGTGCGCCCAAAGTCCACGGTTTGGACCCAAAGGACTTACGGCTTGTTCTCAATGACCCGTTTCACGAAACATGTGACGGCGTTTGGGCCGACTATTTCCTATAATAAAACTAGCCTTAATTATTATAATTACTTTTAATATTAATTCATAATAATAAAATGTTACTGCTATACTACTTTAATAAATAGATTATTTTGTAATAAACATACCGTTATTTAAATATGAAAGTTTAATAAGAAATTTTAATTTCAAATAAAAACTAAACTATTAATAGGAAAACCGTGAAGTTACAAAAAAGTTGCATTTTTAAGTTAAATACAATAATAACTATTTTATGAGTTTAAAATTAATTGAATAGAATTTTTTTGTCAATCTTTGCCTAATTAACAACTTTTTTAGGCATGGTACTAAATTACCGATCGAATTGTAAACTTTAGTTTTACTGAATATGAATCCTAAATAAATGATGATTATACTTTTATACAATAATTACAAACAGCTAACAAGATAATAGACTAGTAATGTACATCTTATGAAATTTTGTATATTAAATATCAAAGTATTACAGTATTTCCTATAAATAATAAATGTTCTTAATTCATTTTATTAGATAATCAGCTTTATAAACTAAACTTTAGTTTATTTAGTTTAGTTCACTTATCTCTATACTCTTTTATCATAGTGTAATTGTTTATTCCAAGGTAGGTCGAAATTCATCAAACATTTTAAATAAAAAACAATCTAACCAACTGTACTATTAAATTCTTAATATCTAATAAATAAACTGATAATATTTTGCTGACTTTTAGTACAATAGAATCTTTTAGATTGCACTTACACTATGGTAAAAAATTACATATATTTTTAAATAAAATTTTATATACAATACAATGTTTAAATCATTGATTAAGTTAATTTGATGTAGACTTATATCAGAACTGTTATTGTCATTGCTTTAATTTAATAAATTTAACAATGTTATTTTGATAAATTTTAAGTAGGACAGAAAATATACAAATAACAACATTTTTCATCTTTGACATTTTGCTAATACAGATGTACTTTCTATAAAAACAAATTTATAGAGTAATAATTTTGTAGATAATGTTATCTTACTGTACTAAATAATAAGTTAAAGTATATATAAGTCATATTGTTCAAATGTCAGCTAATATTATTAATAGATATTTGTTTTAAGAAATTATGCTATAATACTAAAACATCATGATTTATTTTTATAACATTATTACAATAATTATTTTATATTTGACATTAAATATTGTGAACTGTATTGATGTGAACACTTCAATAGGAGTAGTGAGGGGACGGACACTACATGTGTTGGACACAAATGTGGATCAGTTTGTGGGCATTCCATACGCCGAACCCCCGGTCGGCAAACATAGGTTCGCAAAACCCGAACCCATTTCTAAACCATTTACCGTAAGTATAAAACTAATCATTTAAAACATATTATTCTTAAATTAATTACATTGCATAGGCATTTAAATTATAAGTATTTTAATAAATAAAACAAATTAATTTATATACAATATTTACACATTATTATCTATTAATAACAATTACAATGAAGTGTTATACAGTATTACTAAAATTTAATAAATTTTTATTAATGAAAAATAATAAAAGTTGCTAGATATGTCATATAATATTATTGCCATTAGGATATAATCGATGCGACTAAAGTTAAAAACTCGTGTATGCAAAATGCGGGTCCAATGCCAGTCATTCCGGGCACAGGTATGAGTGAAGACTGTCTGGTGCTTAACATATGGACAGCAGATGTGAAGGCAATAAAACCAGTTATGTTTTGGATTCACGGCGGAGGCCTAACATATGGCACAATATTTCAAGAGTGGTATAACGGGAGCGCTTTGGCCACCAATGATGTGGTGGTTGTGTCCGTCAACTATAGGTTAGGACCGTTTGGTTTCCTATACGGGGATCGGGAGGACGCGCCCGGAAATGTCGGCTTTTATGACCAGTTGTTAGGCTTGAAATGGGTATCAATTGATCACCTTTTTAATCTTAATTTATACTGTACAAATTTGTTAAATAATAGTTTANACCGTTTGGTTTCCTATACGGGGATCGGGAGGACGCGCCCGGAAATGTCGGCTTTTATGACCAGTTGTTAGGCTTGAAATGGGTATCAATTGATCACCTTTTTAATCTTAATTTATACTGTACAAATTTGTTAAATAATAGTTTATATGAATGTATGATTTAATAATAGGTTAGAGAAAACATCCACTTATTTGGCGGAGATAGGGATCAGATCACCATTTTTGGTGAGAGTGCCGGCAGTCAGTCAGTGTCTGCACACATACTCTCCCCGCTGTCTAAGGGTTTGTTTAAGAGGGCTATACTGGAGAGCGGCGCCCATATGTTCAATAAGGACAGGGATTTGGTCAACAAAACTGAAGGCATATCTCAGGGCAAAAATATGGCGAAACAATTGAAATGCAATGAAACCGAAGATTGGATTCAATGTCTGCGAAGAGCGGACGCCAGGGATATACTCAAATATGCAACCACCATGTTTACTTTCCCCATATTAGGCACTGAGTTTTTGCCCATATCTGCCCGACAAGCATTTGACGAGAAAAAATTTAATACAAGTAATTTAAAACAATAATTTCAAAAAATACAATATTTATTTGATTAAGTCATTCATAATTAACTGAGCATGTTTAAATAAAATTAACTTTAATCAGATATCGACTTAATCGCTGGCATCACCCAAAACGAGGGCATAGGCTTTGTTCCTCTACTGGTCGCCAATCCGGAGCGCATAACGCTCACCGACTTTCACAACGGGGTAAACGCTATCGATTCTTTGGGTTTTCACAACATTAATATACCGAAAGTGACGGAACATTACCTGAAAGGTGTCAACACTAGCGATAGTCAGTCACTTCGCACTGCTTTAGGCGCAGTAATCGGCGATATAGTACTCATATGTCCGACATATCTGTTCGCCAAACGGTTCGCACAAACTGTCAAAGAGTCGCAAAAGGTTTACTTTTACGAGTTGTTGTACGCGAGTAATTATTTTAGTAAACAAATGGCTTGTGATGTGCCGACCATGGGCATTTGTCACGGCATGGATGTGCCCTTTGTATTTGGTTTACCACTCATTCATCCCAATGATTACACACCAGAAGATATCTATTATGCTAATGTTGTGATAAAAATGTGGACAAAGTTTGCCACTCATGGGTATATTATATTTCTAAATATTTAATTTAATCATATTTGATTTTTGTTAATATTAATGATCATTTTAGTCATATGGACTCCGATTGGCCGCAAATGTTAAACAATGAGCCGATGGGTGCGCCCAAAGTCCACGGTTTGGACCCAAAGGACTTACGGCTTGTACTCAATGACCCGTTTCACGAAACTTGTGATGGCGTTTGGGCCGACTACTATTTATAATAAAATTAACATTAATTATTATGATAAATAAGAATTTAAAAAAATTAATGTCTTAATATTATCCTATTTTTAATAAACCGTATATTATAATGAGCATATTTTTATTTAAAATTTTTAATAAATTGTATTTCTAACTTGTACTTTCAAAAAATATAAATTGTTAATATAAAAAAGTTAAACTACAATTAATTTAATTTTAATTCTTATAAATAGCGGAATTTAGATGCAAATTAGTATTTATAAATTAAAAGTATATTAACTTATTATACAATATACAATTTTTAAAATTGGTAACTATTCAGCTATACAATGAATCAAAAATAATTACAATGCTTACAGTTATTTTATCTTAATGATAATTATTATAACGTATTATATTGACCAACAACAACTAAACATGGTATCTAAACAAGATATCAAGATATCATTAATTTATAGTGCATTAAAACTTATAATGTTATAATCGTACAATGTTAAGTGGTTTCCTAAATGTTGGGTAGTTGTCTTAATAGTAATACAAATCGATCATAGTGCAATTTGTTACGTTGTAATCAATAAAAGTGTTAAGCGGCTTTCTAATTGTTAGATACACTTTAATCTAGATAAAGATTTATATACTTTAATTTCATATATGAAATTTTAAATATCATAAAACTATTATTATACATACTATCATTAACTATTATAAAACCAAAGTATACATGTAATATCTAAAGAAAAGTGCAAATTCAATAGAAAACAACTTTCATTATCGGAAAAACTATCTATATTCTTTGTATTATTGATTCAAGTGGTTCTTAATAGATTATACAATAGTCAACAAAAATTATCAACTTTAAACTAAAGAATTTAATAGTCCAGTTGGTGCAATTACACTAAATGATTCATGGTAACATCCTTATTTAGCAACATAAAAATGTAAATATATTTTCTAAGAACTCAACAATGTAAACTATTTTCAATATGCTGCATAAATATTAAAATATATAAAATAATGTAAACTTTAACATTAAAACAATGTATATTTTAATTAATGCATACAATTTTAATAAGCTTTAATAAGTTAGTAGTGTAAGTGAGTTCCCAATGTACTCCTTATGTCGAGTTTGTGACATAGTGTACCAAATAAACTGTATACTGTTGTGCACAAGTATATTGATTATTGTTGCATAGGGTATTTTATTAACCTTGTAGAATTTGTCTTTGTCAGCAAAATGCTAGCATCTCATAATTAAGAGATTTTAATTCGCCATAGATATTACACTTAACAATTATTAATACACATCCTTGTTGATAATAATAATCTATGTAATTAATGTTATTGACTAAGGTATATAAATACTATCATGGTAATAAAAGCTATTATTTATATTTATAATTTATTAAGTGTAATTTGCTAAATAACTAATAATAAACATTATGATCAACGTTATTACAATAATTACATTATATTTTGCATTAAATAATGTTCACTGTATTGATGTGAACACCAGTATAGGAGTAGTGAGGGGTCGGACACTACATGTGTTGGACACAAATGTGGACCAATTTCTGGGCATTCCTTACGCCGAACCCCCGGTCGGCAAACTTCGGTTCGCTACACCCGAACCCATTACTAAACCATTTGCTGTAAGTAAAGTCTTTGTCTATTATAGATATCATTATTCAGATTTAAAATGATAATTATTTTTTGTTTATTTGGTTTCAAAAAACATTACCAAAACAAATATATTAGGAAGTAATCGATGCGACACAACCCAAACACTCATGTATTCAATGGTTACCAATCCCGGGCACAACCGTCAGTGAGGACTGTCTGGTGCTTAACATATGGACAACAAATACCACAGCATTAAAGCCAGTGATGTTTTGGATACACGGAGGGAGTCTTAATATAGGATCAATTTTTCAAGACTATTATAACGGGAGCGCTTTGGCCACCAATGATGTGGTGGTTGTGTCCGTCAGCTCGCGTACAACAACTCGTAAAAGTAAACCCTTTGCGACTCTTTGACAGTTTGTGCGAACCGTTTGGCGAACAGATATGTCGGACAACCGAGTATTAAATCACCCGCTAATGCGCTAAAAGCTTTTCGTAAAGCAAGTGAATCGCTAGTATTAACACCTTTCAGGTAATATTCCGTTACTTTTGACACATTAATGTTGTGTAATCCTATCGACGAGTCCATTGTGCTTAACCCGTTATAAAAGTCAGTGAGTGTCATATGAGCAGGGTCTTTAATTATACGGTGAGTAAATGTTGAGCCCTCGTTTCGTACAATACCAGCAATTAAATCAATATCTATTTGCGTAAATCATTTTATTATAAATATTATAAATCCTTCTACTATAAAAAATAATTTAATATAATTAATTAATTAAGGTACCTGTGTTAAACTTTTTCTCGTTAAAAGCTTGTTGAGTAGAAATTGACAAAAACTCTGTGCTAAACACCGGGAATGAGGCGAAAGCGATTCATATTTAAGTATGTCTTTGGCGTCCGCTCTTCGCAGACATTGTATCCAATCCTCGGTTTCATTGCATTTCAATCCTTTAGCAATTGCTTTGGCCTGAGATAAGGCCTCAGTTTTGTTGACCACATCCCTGTCTTTGTTATACATATGGGCGCCGCTCTCCATAATAGCCCTCTTAAATAGGCCTTTGGAT
>CAJPIZ010002628.1:0-13224 GCA_905368565.1 Medioppia subpectinata
GTGACGGGAATGAACTACTCTTCAGCATAAGGCCGCCGCTCCACGCGGGCGGACAACACTTGGCTAACTCGCCGATCGTCGACACCGTCTCACTGATGGTCACTTTGAGGCCGTCATTGTCTTTGCCATTCGTCTCATATGCAGGAGAATTGCGTCCAATAGAGTGCGGCCGATGTGGCGATCGGTCGTCGCCCGGAGTCGGCGAACCGCTGTTACGTCGCAACCGCTTATGGCCGGGTTCTCCGGCGTCGGGCGTACCTCGACGTCGACGCGGAGGTTGAGAGTTGGGTGAATACGGCCCGCCCGACGCTCCGTCGCCCCACCACTGTTCGTAATTACCGCTATTGCCGGCCACTAAGTCCCGGTCCCTCTTCGGCGGGTCGTCGTTGAACTCTCGGCTCCGGTTTTGTGACGAATTCCTCTCAAACGAGTCGTTAAATTCGCCAGAATTAGGGCCAAACTTCGAGCCGTGATTATTGGGCCAGTCGTCGGGCGCATCGTCTCGAGCGCCTACACTGCGACCACTGGTCGACGGCGGATACGGATCTCCTGCGGCACTACCACTGCCGCCAACGGGCGGTGGGGCTGAACCGGGATGTGTGGGCGACATGAAGGAGTACGGGCCCGGATCGGCGTAATCGATGCGCAAACGCTTATCGTTACCGCCGAGTGGAAAGCCCCTCATGTCTGCACAGGCGGCCTGCGCTGCGTCGATGCTGTCGTACTGTATGTACGCGTGATTATCGCCCTTAACGAAGTCGATCTTACGGATGGCGCCGAAGCGGTCAAACTCTTTGCCCAAATGTGACAACGAGGTCCACGGGCCGAGTCCGCCCACCCATATGCGTGTGGTAGGGGTGGCCTTCCCGTAGCCTATTTTGCACTGGAATTTGCCGATGTATTGGCCAGACATCTCCACTTTGGCCCTGTGAGCCATATCCAGGTTCAAGAACTTGATGAACGCGTAGGCGTTCCCATTGCCCGGCGGCGGACGCTTCACGTCTATGTCCTCCACAACGCCGTAGCGCTCGAATATGCGCCTCAAGTCTGGGTCACTGATCGTCACCTCTAGGTTACCGACAAACAGAGTTCGGGTGGCCTTATCGTCCTCTTCGGGCGCGATGTGATGCAAATAATTGGGAAACTTCTCCTTTTTGGACTCCCGGTGCTGTTGCTGCTGATGACGGTTACCACCGCCACCGCCGCTGCCGCCACCACCTCCTCCTCCGCCGCCACCACTACCGCCTCCTCCACCACCGCCCGAGTGATGATAGTCTTGATTACGCATTGAATGCATGTCCCGATAGTTGTCTCGATGCGGCTATCCATTAGAGGCAACAATTAGTAATACAACACAAGTATAATGGCATTAAATGTAATCATTTAGTGAACATATTAGCGAAACAAATACTAAATACAAGACATAATAACTGCACGCATACAACCCTTACCTGCATATACTTCATATCGTTCATTGAATTCCTACCCATAGGTGGAGGCGGGGGTCGGCCTCTGGGCATCGGTGGCGATGGAGGTCCGCGACCGCCTCCACCGCCGCCCCTACGGGAACCGCCGCCACCACTTCCGCCGCCCATCGGGTACTCAGGAGTGACAGAACGCGGCCGACGGGGCATCTGTTGAGGCGTGCGATCATAGATCGGGTCAATGATAATAGTCTTGTCGAAGAGGACGAGTCGACTCTTGGCGTGTCGGGCGTCGCGCGCGTCGTCGTAGTTGTCGAAGTAGAGGTACGCCAGCCGTGTGTTGTCGTCGTAGACCAGCTTCACGTTCGGTTCGCCGAAGCGGTGAAACTCTCGCGTCAGAGCATTGCGAACCTCATTGTCGCTGTATTTGTTGCTTATGTTTGACACACAGAGTATCTTATAGGGCATCGAAACACCCCCTCCGCCGCCCCCTCCAGACGGCCCGACATCGCTGTTGCGATGGTGTCCTCCGCCGCCGCCCGACGAGTGGTTCCGGTAGTCGTCGTAATTGTCCCGCGAGTTCATCGGCGGTCTCATCGACGGTGAGTCGCGTTGCGGTCGACGCCTACCGTCGCCGCCGCCCATCATTGGACTCTTCATACGCCGATCGGGTCTCCGGTGATCGAGCGGTGAGTGACCGCCAGATCGGTGTCCCGCAGGACTGTCTTCATAGCGAGGCATCGCTCACGTGGTCTCACTGTCTGTCTGTGTGTCTCAACACAATCGGTGTCCACAACAGAGACAGTGATTGCAATACAAAGGGTGTAAAGAATTTGGGATGTATTAGTGGTGATGAGCGCACACAACACGTGACAATCGCTCAGACACTGGTAACACTGGTCACGACTGATGTGGACAATGGATAGAGTGGTGATAACTGTGGGATCAGTTGTGGTGATTGTGTGGACACGTATTGAACGCCATATTGAGTGGATTTGAATGAAATGCAGGCAAGAGTTGGCCCACAGATGGCGTCAATACAACTCTATTGGTATTAAAACGTACGAAAAGTACGGAAAGTGTTGTCAATATTAAAAGTGTTATATAAATGAGCGAATGTTTGGTCCGTTTCTACACTAAAGGCTTGCATTGATTGCATTGAATATACGATCAGATGTTTGGCAAACACTGTATTGAAATTTTCAATTTGAAAAGTATTGACAAAAATGTCGACAAAACATAAATTAGTGGACAATTCAGTGAACAATAGACGTGTTGGACGTCATTCACGAACCAATACATCCCTTTATAGACATGTGTTGTGTCATAATCACAGTCGACATCACTTAAACATGTCGTCGTCCACACCCTCTGGAAGTGCCTCCCAAATGACACTTTCGCTAATCCAGCGCTTATCCATTGAAACCATTGTCAAAGCGGTTCACGCCATCAGTCACTTTGTGCGACCACAACAGTAAGTCATGCCATCTCTCACTCACTCACTCTCTCACACCTCTCTTTGAAAACGTCTTAGCCTTTCGGACCAATTGGAGGACCATTTGTTGTCATTGATGGGCAACCCTGAGGTCGTTGTGCCCCCCATTCCAATAGGCGAAGTGATGGCCACTCGGGAATGGCTGACCACTCACTCATTGGCCGCACTCTCGGCCGCTGGCATTTCGGGCGAAACGGTGGACGCAATGAACCGCTATATAGCGGACACTCATTTGGATTTGCCGGCAGTCGATTCGGTGGTCGATTCGGTGGCCCAACCATTAGGTGTGGACGTGGAGGCTGTGGAGGCGGTGCCGACCGTCAGTTCGTCCATCATTAGCGCATCGACGCCGTCAAGTCGTTCCGCCACTGTTTCGCCGCTTTTGTCCCGACACGTGACCTCATTGTCACCACAATTAGGTTCCGATGGATGTGGCGGTAGTGGCCGGTCGTCGGACACCACCACCGAAAGTGATCCCTCTTCAGAAGATTGAGCCGAAGACATACAACACTTCCCACCACTTAATCATATTATTAATTGTGTTTTAATTGATGTTTAATTTAGTGTTCAGTTTTTTGATACTATTTAGTGTCGGCTCTCATGTATTGAATGCATATTTGGTTTGAACTGTGAATTTGATTTTATATTGATTTTGTTTTTTCTAATTATTTAATATCTGTATTGAAAGACATATTACGAGACAATTAGTGTGTGTTTTGTGCGGACATTGAACTCAACGACAGGTGTTTTGTGGTGAAGAAGAAGTGGCAGTGTATCAACTGATTCACCACTCATTCAGTGTTTGTTCCGACTCTTGAGTTATCGTTTGCAACAAAATCCCATATTTTTCAACAAATTATTGATATTCTGTGAAAACAAATCCAATTATTAACTCATCTGTAGTTTTGTCTCAAAACCTCTATTTGTGTCACTTTTTAGTGATTATTATAATTACTATTAGTTTTAATGGGATTTTTGTGTGCAAAACAAATCATATTTATTTCTATTATTTTGTCTACAAATTAATCGTTTAATTAATTCTGAATATAATTATGTCTTGTATTGATTGAAAGGATAGGCAATAAATTTTTTTAAAATAATTTATTACTTTATAAATACATCCTATTATTAATTGAAGAAAAATAAATATAATTTTTTAAATATTTCTCTTAATCACACTTTCGGAACATTTTTGGGTAACAAAAACAGTCAAACGATGGCATATATGGTGTGGAGGTATGGTTTAGGACTCTCACCGGTTGTGGCCATTGAGACAACCGAAGCACTCATTAAATGTGTCGGCAATACTTCGCTGTCTGTCCAATAGATATGCGGCTGAAGACGACTCATCACTGCATTCGGCCATCAATTTCTGTTTGAATGAATGGAAACATAAGAATCACAGAATCGGGTGAAGTGTCAGGTCTGGTATGATATGGTATGAGTGTTCGGACGCACCTGTAGTGGAGTGAGTGGGAGTCCGTTCTGGTAATAGTCTTTGATTGTCTCGTATGAGTCCATAATGAGAGCAATGAATAGACTTAACACCACATAAATGAAGAGACAGACGAAGAGGTAGAGGTAGAGACGGCTGAACCACCAGATGATGGTCTGTCGGCGCCAATCAGTGACGTAAAACGTGGCGAACATATCGTCGCCGTTCATCAGTGAGAAGAGACACTCAGACGACAGACTTAGGGTCCGGAACTTGAGATGATAGGGACCTAACACTAACCATCCGCACAAACAGAACCCACTGACCAGTTATACATGTAATCAATTGACAAATACATTAGTTGTATAGCAATCATAGACGAGACAGACATACCCGTAGAGAATGAGTGCGCATAACATGAATCTCAACACATTAGGTATGGCCCGCCTTAGGGTCAGAATGAGTACATTATATTTGTGTGCGAAACCCAAATACCGCAGAAATCCGGTCCACACACACAGGTTGCCGACGCCCAACAGTATAGACACTGTGTTGTATTGGATCGAGTCGTCAAACTCCACCTCCAAACGCATCTTCAGAGCGGTTCCCGTCGTTATCAACGCGTCGTTTATCACAATCAACACAATCCAGAGGTCGCAGAACGACATTTGGTCACCGAATGAGAGCCGTTGTTGGAAGTGATGGGCGAAGAATTGTCGGCTTTCGGCGCACAATACGAGTCCCGAATAGAGGGACCGAAGACACAGTACGGCCGACACAGCGCTCAACACAATCACAGCCCAATTGATGGCCAGTCGTCGCTGGCGTTCGGACTCGTCGTCAGAATTGTCGGCGAGATTGCCGTCGCATCGGTGCCGACGCTGAGTGACCGTCAAATGGACGGGCATTTGTCCGTCGTGTTCGGTGTTGTCGTAAGCGATCGTAACGTTCAGATCGTAACACTTCGGGGCGTTGTATTTGGCCAATGAGTTGACGTAAATGGTTCGCAACGGAAACACCACTTCCAGCCATAAGAGTCGGTCAAAATTGATGGTAAAGTTGTGGCCATCGAAGTATCGCTGAGACGAGAACTGAGTAAACCATCGCTCATCTCCCGGCGGATAGAGTTCGCCAATTGTCACCCAATCGGACACTTCTTCGTTGTCGTATTCGTACCGATAATCGCTGGGATGTGCGGAACCAGTCCTATAGTGCCGGCGCTGTATCACAACGTCCGACATATTGGATCCGTTGGTCGGCGACCGGTCGACGGCGTAACCGAACGAACCGATACTCGACTCCGATATGTTGGAGAACTGGCGGACGGCGTAATCGATACCGTCGTAGAAGTCCTGTCGGGTGTAGAGAGCGTACGGACCGGCGGACGGCGGGTATGCCATCACTTCCCGCACGGGATCCCAATTGGCGAGCAATAGCTCACGGAATGCGATCATTGAGTTGGACTCCTGTGCCAAATGGCCGGACATGTCGTACCCATAGATCAACAGTTGTGTCGTAACGCATATTATTTTCACCACTTGTACCACCAGTTTGAACGGTAGGCGCCGTTTAGACCGCCATTTGTCGATAGGACTCATGAAATAGTAGCGCAATCGGCGTCGGAACCGATCCTTCATGTGTGGTGTGAGTTGTGTCTCATCGCCTGTGGATGTGGTGTCCAGTAGTGGCTCTTCGGGCGTATTATTATCGTTATTATGTGACAAATGGTGTCCAGTGTTTGTCTCTTCCCTCCCATAAGTTTCGTTCAAATTGTTTCCTCTAATAATAATGGCGTCGATATTGTCTTCCGGTTCGTGGGAACCGTTGCGGTGATCACATGTGGTGATAGTGTCGTTGAGAATCGATTCAGAATTAATGCCGATATTGGCCGACATTTTGTCCATTGAATGCAATTATTATTATTATAAAAACAATTGCATTTAAAAATAATAATTAAAAGTTGTTTAATCCATAAAATGGTTGATTAAAAGTCATTTAAAACCAATGATAAAAAACTCAATCCATTGTTATTGTAATGAATTGTTTAAAACGATTGGTTTGTTATCTCTAATTGTAATCAATTGATAACAACACTAATAATCACAACAAAACACATGACTTTACGTAACACTCGATATGTTTGTAAACAATGAAAAACATAAAACATTTGTATTGTATTCACAAATGGTTAGCAAAACTATAAGTTAATAATCAATTAAATAATTGATAAAATTAACTAATTTAGTGTACATGTAGTGACACTTATTGTGTGTTCACTATAACGAGTATTTCATAATTAGTTTACAATTTATTGTTTACACTTTTAGCCATCAATTCATAGATATATTCATTAATAACGACTCATATTATGGGAGAGAAGGGGACAGAAATTGAGACCTGAATTATAAGGGAATCACATATTTGTACACATATTAGGGGCAAACTGGGGGCCATTTAGTGGTCACACAAACTTTATAGTCATTTATTAGTTGTGTTTCAATTAAAACTTTGACAGAATTAATACTTGAAGACATCACCGCTTAACTGATCCTAAAAACAATGGTCTGTGATCTTATTGCCATTCATATGTGACCACTCGCTAACCAATGATGACATGTTTGTCCACTATATGTGTTGCTGATGTGCACCGCTTATTGACTGCTATACCGATGGTAACCAATTATGACGACCACTACTGTCCTCCGATGCAGTCTTTGGTTTTTCACGAGAAGTTTGACCACATTTTGGTGTCATTTACGATATATTACCAAATGATTTGTGACAATAAACTTAGGGTTAGAGAACAGCATACGTGACAACACATCAACAGTCGGTGTTTGCCACCGAAGAACAACACAAACAGTACGACAAACGGCTCAAGAGTTTGCGAATCACTGTCAGAATCAGTGTCTATACGAGACCGACGGCCGCCCATCACTGCCACCACTTCGGCGATGAGTCATACAATCAATTGGACGACACGTTTGAGAAACGGTGTAAAAGTTGCGCACATTTAGACACTTATGAGAAAATGTGAATCCATTTAAGTCACAGATAAATGTGTATATTATTAAACATTTATTCAAATTGTAATATAAATTATAATTCTATGAACAGAAGTATACACTCGTTATAATGAACTATAATTAACAAAATAACAATTGTTTTAATTATAAATCTACTTATAAACTTTGATACCAACACTAATAATCACAACACATATGCACTCGCTGTGAATGTGCCGAACAGTGCGAGCATTCGTGACGGGAATGAACTACTCTTCAGCATTGCAGCCGCCGCTCCACGTCTTGAAAGAATATATGTTTCAACATTCAATTTATTAATACAATAGTNCGAACACTCATACCATATCATACCAGACCTGACACTTCACCCGATTCTGTGATTCTTATGTTTCCATTCATTCAAACAGAAATTGATGGCCGAATGCAGTGATGAGTCGTCTTCAGCCGCATATCTATTGGACAGACAGCGAAGTATTGCCGACACATTTAATGAGTGCTTCGGTTGTCTCAATGGCCACAACCGGTGAGAGAGAGAGAGAGAGAGAGAGAGAGAATTAAAATCGTAAAATAGATGGACAGACAAGAATCGGGCCAATAATAAACCACAACAACAAACACTTGGAAACAAACCAGCGGTTAAACCAGTGATTAAGCGCCGATTCCGGCATCAGTGGCCACTTGATTGAGTACTGCCTGTATGTCCGCATCCATCTTATTGGGAGCGGTGGTCGGCGCGAACCTGTGGACCGGCACTCCATCCTTGTTGACCAAAAACTTGGTAAAATTCCACTTAATGAACGAACCCAACCAACCGGACTGTTGTGTCCGCAACCACTTCCACAGTGGGATCGCGTGATCGCCGTTGACATCGCATTTGGCGGCGAAGTCGTAGCGGACCCCCTGTTTGCGGGCGAACTCTTTGATGTCCACATCACAGCCCGACTCCTGATTCATGAACTGATTGCAAGGGAAGGCTAGTATACGGAGACCGCGGGACTCGTACTTGTCGTACAGTTCATTGAGCTCTTTGTAGTTGACCTTGGTGAAGCCGCAATTGCTGGCCACGTTCACTATGATCAACGCCTGGCCCTTGTATTTGGCCAGCGGTAGGTCCGCGCCGTCGATGTCCTTCACTGTGAACTCGTAGACTGTCTTGTGGTCGGAACCGTTGGCCGCCATTGTCTGCGATTTCAATTGACTTGTATTAATCACACACTTGTAGTGTCGATGTCTTGGAATCTGTTTTGGGTGACAATTAGTGTGAAAATGAGTTAATTATAACAAATGAATGAAAATCCAAATCAATTGTGATTTACGTGTGTTTTGTCTCAAACTATAGATATGGAGTGTGTTGTGAGGGCTGTTCACAAATACCGTAACCAAACACTACCCAACCCCCCCATTCACTCAGTCACGTGACTTTTAAATGCAGTCTTCATTGTATTGATCTTCAACTGTGAACGCATTGATTGTCGTCTAATCTGATCCCAAGATTTGCCGCACAGACACCACACAACTGATGACTTCACTATTGATCCGATCGATGGCCGCATCGCCTGCTATGTCGACGGCGGCAACGATGCGGAAGACAACAGCATCTCTGGTACGCCATTGTCAACAACACAAACCATTCAGACAACTGATTCCTGTCTTGTATTTTGCGCCTATAGTTCTCGATGACACACAAGGGCTCTATGGTTGGGATCAGCTCAGGTGATGGGCGCCGAGCTATGCACACGAGTCCCACACATGAGACACACGCCAAATACGGCGGAAGGTATGTTTCGCCAATAGACCAGCCGATGGTCACTATTGTCTGACTATTACTTGTGTTGACTGAGTTCAGGTTTATGGTGACAGCACTTCCCGGCGATGGCATCGGACCCGAGATGATCGCTAACGTCAAGAAAGTGTTTAAGTATTGCATTTGATTTAATGCTATCATTTGAATGTCACTAATCGGTGGCCAATTGTGTGCACACATACACCACACACAGAGCCGGTGGTATACCCGTGGACTTCGAGGACGTGAATCTGGACTCAACACATGAAGATCACGAGAATATGTTCGAAGCGATCACTTCCATCAAACGCAACGGCGCGGCACTGAAGGGCAATATCGAGACCCGCGAGCACTCGAAGCACTTCCTGTCCCGCAATGTGGAGCTACGGCTGCGGCTCAACCTCTACGCCAATGTCATCCACTGTCAGTCCCAGTCGGGAGTCCACACCCGACACAAAGACATCGACATCTATCTGATCCGTCAGAACACTGAAGGCGAGTACTCGTGTTTAGAGCACGAGAGTGTCAACGGTGTGGTCGAGAGTCTTAAGATCGTGACCCGACAGCGCACGGAACAGATCGCTCGCTACGCCTTCGAGTTCGCCAAACGCAACGGTCGCAAGAAATTGACGTGTGTTCACAAGTATGCCATTCCTCTGCCCTCCCATTCGCCCACACATTGTCTCAATTGATTCACTTCTTCTTAGGGCTAATATCATGAAACTGGCCGACGGTTTGTTCCTTAATATATGCACACAAATGGCCAAAGAATATCCAGAAATCAAATACAATAACATGATTATCGACAACTGCTCGATGCAGGTATGGCTGTGCCTATGGCTGTGCCTCTCATTCCCAAACACAGCACTACTTTGAACTCAAATCAATGTTGTTTCTCACCGAACAGTTGGTCTCCAATCCGAACCAATTCGATGTGCTTTTGTTGCCCAACCTTTACGGCAATATATTGACGAATATCATGTGCGGTCTGGTGGGCGGCCCCGGCATCACTTCCGGCCGCAATTATGGCGACACTTACGGCGTCTTTGAGACGGTATGCAAATATTGTGAGCATTTTTAATCAATTATTAATTTTAATCTCTCTCTCTCTCTCTCTCTCTAAAGGGGACCCGAAATACGGGCAAATCGGTGACCGGGAAGAACATCGCAAACCCGTTGGCAATGTTTAACGCCAGCGCAGACCTCTTGGAGTTCTTAGGCCTCGACTCTCACGCGCAGATCATACGCGACTCAATACACGACTGCGTGAATGTGGCCAAAGTTCACACCCCAGACCTCGGCGGCCAAAACACCACCACAGATGTCGTCGATTATCTGCTCGAACGGGTGGTCGACAGGACTCGCCTCTAGTCTTCTGCAGAGTTAATGACCGCAACCACTGGAGATCTGAACCGCTTTTCAATTAGTATTACATTTAATGCATTGATTTTAAAGGCTATAAATAATAGACGAGTTATTATTATTAAAACATTTAATTTATTCGTTAATTAGATATCAATTTAGTCTCAAATTTTAATTTTTGTGTTTCGTTTGAATGTTATTCTTATAAATGTTAACTAATTTTGAATTCAATTAATAAAAACAAAATATCTCTTCAATTAAAGTGTTGTGAAATGTCGTGACAAACGCGTGAAGAATGAGTAGCCGTTGATTGTGTGGCCATTCAATCGGTGCTTCACTTTTTGCCCGACTTCTTGATACCGCCGCCGACGAGCGGTCCCTTCTGTCCGGCTTTGGCGGCCATTTCCTTGAGCTTCTTCTGCTCCTCTTGTTGTTTGCGTTTGAACTCCACGTCCGACTCGTCCAACTCCTTGTTGTCCTTCTTCGGCGCCTTCAATGGCTTCTTCTTACCGCCTGTCGTGAGTCGGCCGCCAAGTGATGGTCACCACCAATACGTGCATCCAATCAGTGGTAAGAGTAATAAACACGTGACATAAGGATCAGGTAATGTGTTTGCGTGCGTTTGTGATGTCACTTACCCTCTCGTGAAGACATGTCTGCCAATGGTATAGAGATATGCGGTCTCTTGACGTACGGATCAAATGGATATTCACTTGAAATCAAGTCTGGAAGTGATTTGATGTCTGAATTGAACGCTTTCTCTATGGAGATGACAATAAACACACAATTCATTCATATATAACGTTACGCTTTGTTAACCACTTTTGTTAAAGTGTTGTAAAGTTATAACTTTTATTCAATGTTTTAGTTTTAAAATCTAATTAATATTTAATATCGATTACGTAATTATTGATTAAATTAAAATTAATAAATAATTAGTCTTTAATTAAAAGTAATAATAATTTGCGATTGATATCCAATTACTATTAATTGAACACATTATTGGCCATAGTTTTATAAATTATAATTACATTTACATTATATTAACGGTGTTTCCGATAAAATGTCGATTAAATTATAGGCCAGACTAATAACTGCCAGAACGGCGACCATTGCGTGGACTAAGAGTAATACCATTAACGCATAGTTTTCGAGCCGTCGGTAAACCGTTGGCCCGATTTCGTGGCGATTCAAACACACGGGAGTCGACAACAGTGTGGACAACACCGCAAACGTGTGGAACAGACAGAACACTATCACTCCCACCACCCCTTCCACCACATCCACGACACTCAAAACACCCACCATTAGTATCACTACTTTCACAACCCTATAGAGCGGGGGAGGGGTAGCGATATAGGGAACATTTAATTAATGGCTTTAATATGGCCATGATGATATGGTGATCAATTGGCGTAATGCTTACTCTACTGTTAGATCAGTGATAATGATGAACAAGTCTTTGTCGGTGACCGACAGATCGGTGTCGCGGGTGTGGGCCGTGTCGTCGTCCAAATCGGCGGCCGTTTCTTTGGGCGTTGGGACACACGAGTCGATCACAACGGATATGACTTTACAAATGGTGTACAGAATTAGAAACGATTGCAAAACAATAGCCATCGATAGGAGAAACAGTAGACTGTCTCTGACGGTGGGGTTAACCCAACGCTCTTTGTAATTGTCTTCCGGTATAGTCATCGAGATATCTCTCACTGTATCTAACGGTCGACACTATTAACCACTAATTGTTTGCCAACAATTCAAATACAAATCACGCGAACATATCATTGAAAAGCGATTCTCAATTCATTACAAAATACATGTTTTAATAATAAATGAAATTTAGTTTTTGTTTTAAATACACAGAGAATTGTATTAATCGTTAAAAACACACAAATATTAGATTTAATAAAACGAAAGGAAATTAATCATAGAATTAGACCAGAATTTCTCTTTCGCTGGCATTCATTACACGGGTTTGTAATCGAGTTTTGTCTCCAACTTCTTGTTGTCCGATATCTTGCGGACGGCTTTCATGAAGTCCTCTTCGATCACATAATCGCGTTCCGCGCGAATGGCGAAGAGTCCGGCTTCGGTGCACACATTGCGCAGATCGGCGCCATTGAAACCGTCGCTCAGCTTCACGACCGCCTCCCAGTCCACCTCTCCGTGTTTGGCGATGGGCTGGGCGTGTATTTTGAGCACTTCCAGCCTTCCCTGTTCGTTGGGCAGTGGGATCTCGATCTTACGGTCCAGACGGCCCGGCCGTAGTAACGCCGGATCCAAAGTGTCGGGTCTATTGGTGGCCATAATCATCTTCACCTGTCCGAGTGAGTCAAAGCCGTCCATTTGGTTCAACAGTTCCATTAGTGTCCGTTGAATCTCGCGGTCAGCGCTCGTGCCTTCGGAGAAACGGCGGCCACCGATGGCGTCGATCTCATCCATGAAGATAACGCACGGCTGATGATCGCGAGCGTAGTTAAACATCTCGCGTATGAGTCGCGCAGATTCGCCGATATATTTGTCCACAATTGCCGACGAAACCACTTTCAAGAAGTTCGCCTCCAATTGCGAGGCCACGGCTCTGGCCAATAGGGTTTTGCCGGTTCCGGGCGGACCGTAGAGGAGACAACCCTTCGGTGGAGTGATGCCCACCCGAGCGAACAGCTCCGGGTTAAGCAGCGGTAATTCAATCACTT